>JANLJB010031133.1:0-14847 GCA_026212285.1 Bursera cuneata
AAGCTGCATTAATCTGCAATAAAATAGACGAGCCGTGTACTAAGCTGCATTATTCACTTTCGCTGTCTATCGGCGCCTCTTCAGTTTGGAAGATCTAATCACCTTTTTCTGTTAGTCGTGTTTAATCATTTAATTTAATAATTTATTTAAATTGATATTTAATTTGATGTCAATTTTGGTTAAATTATAAAAATATTAAAATAAATAACTTTTAAATTTAATTTATTTTAAAAATAGTTATATTTACGATTATTAAATTTAGTTAGGTCATTAAAAAGAATTAAAATGAAAAAAAAAATTAAAAACAGCCAAGTGGGACTACTAACTCATATTTCAGTAAATTTGGTTATGTTGAAGTGAATATATTAAATATGTTACTCCTCATAAATGAACTACGATATCTAATCGATTGCACTGGACTCAATTGTACAAGATAAAATATTTAGTTCATAAAGATTGAATTATAATAAAAAATAAAATTCTATTTTTTTATTATTGCGTATGTAAATATAAAAGTAATTTTCGAATAGATCTTTAAAAGAAAAATTAAAATGAAATCATATAAATATATTATAAGGGATGTACCTAAAATTTTAAATATACTTTAAATAATTTTTATTAAAAATATTTTTTATTTTTATTTTGATTAAATAGAGATTTGTAAAGAAGATTTATTGAAATTCATATAACAACTCCCGATAGGCCAATTGAGTGATTGCGGCCGAGAGAGGCCCAATCCAATTGAAATAGGCTGGGCCAGGGCCTAAGAGGCGTGGAAATCACTGCTGAGCAAGGAGGGGTCCACAGTCCGCACGAGGAATAATCATGATGATGATCAACCCCATCAAAATTGGTCCACGTAATAATTAAAAAAAGGGCAGATAGGATCATGTGGGTATACATAGAGAATAATGGAGCAGAATCCACAGTAGCAAACAGCAAAAGTTGCAGTTGCAGCCAATAGTAGTGAAGAAGAAGTAGTGTTTGTCCACAAAGTGGTGGCTGTAGGAGCAGTTGTAACCCCTAACGGACATGAACGTCATCCGCCCACCCCACTATTACGATTCTCACCGTATTCTTTCTCTTCCGTTACGTGGCCCGGGCACGTGCCTCTCCCACTTTGTTTTGTTTACTCCCACA
Source organism: Bursera cuneata (assembly GCA_026212285.1). NCBI lineage: Eukaryota > Viridiplantae > Streptophyta > Magnoliopsida > Sapindales > Burseraceae > Bursera > Bursera cuneata. The sequence goes on from JANLJB010031133.1 coordinate 1,141, forward strand.
TTCCAATTCCACTTCACGTATACATGTTACATCGATATCGATCTGTTCAAGAATGATCTTATTGGGGCGCCCATGTACTTTATTTATCTTCCCAAACTACCCTCCAATTTTAAGCTAGGTTGTAGTATAAAAGTATTATTAGATTTTTTTTGGTTTATCGAAATCAGGGAATTTCAGAACTCCTACAGATGTTCTTATTCTCAATTAAAATTAATATATCTTATTAAGTTTAATTAAAGTAACTAAACTTAAAGTTTTAAGATTGATTAAATAGAGTTGTGGAAAATTTTTAATGGAATCCTTTTTCTTTCACCTTTTATGGACTTTTCTTTTTCTAAATAAAAGGGATTCAAAATCAAAATAGATTGAATTTCTAATTTTATGGGGCATGATGAAACTGGAAATGGGCATATTATGGATGGATAATGGATAGATGAATAAAAAGGGTGGGTCACATTTCAGAAATTCGAATTACGAGGGGTAATATAGTCCTTGTACAGTATGAGTGTGGATATCAAAGAAGAGTGTTCCTGGAGACAAGCTGATGTAGATAACAAGTTAACAAAAGAACAGAAGAGAGATTAAAAAAATAATAATAACGACAAATTAAAAAAAAAAAAAAGAAAAAAAAAAAAACCCCAAAAGCAAGAGAATAGAAGACTCAACACAACAGAGATATTGCTAGTAAAGTAGCGAGTGGAATGAGAGAGAAAGACAAAAGAAAATTTAGAAAGAGGCAGACATAGATTGAAGAGGCTGAGGTCTGACACAGCCCACCATCCGATTGACTACCGCCATGCCAACTTCTTTGGCCGCAGGAGCCGCCTCTGCTACTGGTCCATCCCCTCTTTAATAGATCTCTCTTAAATTTAATTTCTCTTCTCTCTCAGTCTCGCTTATTCTGTTGGCAATAATACTGTCTTGATTTGCTGAGGGCTTCATGTGTTTCAAGGACAGAAAAAAGAGAAGGGGAGAGAAAGATTTGTGATTTATTATTTAGTATCATCTTTCTTAGATGCCCCTTTCAAGTATGTGGTGTTCTGATCAAGGCAGTGAACTTGGGTTCTTTGATTCTCGTTTCATGTTTCATTTTTCCTCTGGGTTGGTGTGAGATGGGACTGAACCTGAACTCGCCCATTTGTTTATAATAACTGTACTTTCACTGAACCAAAATCTATTTCCCCCCTTGAAGTCTCTACTCTTTTATTTCTGAGTACCAGATTGAGACCTTTCCTCTGTGGACGCATTACACGCCCAACACCCGTACATCAGAGCCATTAAAAGTCTTAAAAGCAAGTCTAGTCTCTCTTACTTGCAGTAGATATTGTCATACATGCATCTGTGATAAGTGATTTTTTCTGTATTTGGAGATGAGAATCTGGAGAGATTTGGGGAGATTGAGTTATTGATTATCATACGGTGTTCTTGTTGGAAGTTTTCAAATTGAGAGAACTTTGTTTTGGTTTTGTTGTGGATAGGTAGGTGGGTAAGGGTTAGAGCTCGCATGCAAACAATCGCCGTTGTTTTACACTTTGTGTAGATTCTCAGGTGGTAGATACTGACACGTTGAGTTCGCCAACAGCTCTATATCTGAAACGCCTCCTCTTTCCGTCTCTCCAAAACCTGCATGCACCAAGACCAAAAACAAATCCACTTCTTCTTTAACAGACGAACATATAAAGGATCTAAACTCTAAATTAAGTTGTGGAAGGAAGATGCAGCAAGAGAGAGGAGGGAGCGAAGAGAGAAAGCCACTAAATCAGCAAGATCGGAGACTGAAAGCTATGCAAGGAGGAGAAAATCAGCAACAGCTGCAGCCCCAAAAGTGCCCTCGTTGCGAATCTCTAAATACGAAGTTTTGTTATTACAATAATTACAGTCTCTCTCAGCCTCGTTATTTCTGCAAGACATGTAGAAGGTACTGGACTCAAGGTGGAACCCTAAGGAACGTCCCTGTAGGAGGTGGTTGCAGGAAAGGAAAGCGCGCAAAAACCTCTTCTTCCGGTGGAAATTCGAGATCGTCTCAGTCACAGTCACAGCCACCACCAGTACTACCACCGCAACAGGTACAGCAAAATTTGACAACCCCACATAATATTCTCTCTTCTAATCCAGTTGTTACCAGAAGTCCAGTTTTGAGGACTAGAGAGCCTGGTAATTTGGCTACGCCTTCTTCGATTTCTTCCATGGCATCTTATTACCCAACTGGTGGGTTCTTGTCGTCTTTAGCTGCAATTCAACATTTGAATCAACCACAATCTTTCAATCAGCCCTTGAATCATGCTCTCAATATTGGCGCTGGTGATCATCATATGGGAGCGTCTTCAAATTTGGGTCTCTTGCAGGGTTATAGTGTTGCTTCTTTCGGGTCACCACCACAGCAGCATATTCAGCAAACGCAATATTTCCAGATGGGTAATAGGGAGAAGAGTGTAAATCCCATTTATCATCCATCCGAGGAGAGCTTGATTCACTCCACCAGACCGGGTAGTTCATCTCAGCACGATTGGCATCAAAGCTTCATTAATAATACTAACCCTAGTGTATCTGATACCGCTTTGTGGAGTATCAGCACCAGCAGCAGTGCCAACACTAACAGAAACAACAATAATACTGGCCCTGTTGTTTCTGGTTCTTTGAACCCGAATCAATGGCCTGATCTACCGGGTTATGGCCCTCCTCCATGATTTATATAGACATGATCATCTCTCGCAGCTCCCTCAATCTACGAAGAGGAATTCTTTGCATTGGTATACAGAAAAAGCACTGCTAAATCTCTCTATGTTTTACATTTTGGTTAATTAAAACCTTGTTCATGATCATGGTAGAACATGGATTAGAAAGAATTTTGGGATGTGTGTGTATTCAATGTTCTCATGTAAATGGAATTAAGAACAATAGCAGCAATGGGCTAGCTCTTTTATTATAGATATTTTTCTGGGTTGGAAAATTTTGGACCATTTAGGTGGTTGTTTTGAACTTTCGATTAAAGTTAATAATTTGTATGTTTGGTGAGCTTTTATTTTCTTTCTTTATTAAATTTCTGCTTTATTGTACAATGATATTAATTTGCATTCAAAAGAAAGGCCTTACTTTTGCTAGTTTGATTAGGGTTTGTGAGAGTTGAATGTTTTAAAAGAGGAGAAGAGAATAGGTAAAAGAGTGCATGGGAATTGGTACATAGTGGAGCTAGCTGATGTATCTCCGAAAGTTGTTAGACAAGATGGATCGCTTTGTTGCATGTGGGGGACTGACATTTACTCGACTTTAATGTATCACTTTACCTTTTCCATGGTCCAAAAGTTTTAATCTAAAATTTACTCTATCTCTCTCTCTCACCTACAAGGTGGCTTCTGCACTCAATATCAAACGGAAATACATCCGTTCCATGCATGTACTTCAATTTGTTTTTACTCCCTCTAAAAAAAATGTCTTAATTTTAGTTCATCCTTTTGTGTTTGTGGACATAATCGGTTGTTGACGTGGAGGATCAAATGCCTATCTAACAACAGTACCCACCTGCATGGTTTTACATGCATGAAGAAACTGAGATATAAAATTGTTTTGGTTTGGGGTTGAGGTTGAGTAGCTAGCTAGCAAGCTCACCCAAAGCACTATATATGGAATTAGAGCTTGTTTCTCTAACTAACAGAAAATACTAATTAAAATAAATGACTTCTCTCCAGCGAACATTTGACCTGCCCCATGCATGTCAAGGTTAATTAGGTTTAATATTACTCCAAAGAATGTTTCTTTAATTAATTTAATGTTATCATAAACGATAATCAACAAAAAGATTGGGGGATGGAGGCGTGGAGGTGGGTATTGTGATTTCCAAGTAAAGCAAATCTTTGGTCTGCCATGGCGAGATCTCTTTCCAGAGCATAAAAGCAGTGAGAGACCTCTCGGGATACCCCCATCACTTCTTTGCCGTACACCACACCAGTATTAAAAATTTTGCGAAGAGATTGCATCAATATTATTCACCATGGAAAGCCTGTCTGCTAATTCCAGCAACAGCATGCATGATTAATTACTAAATGAAGCCAAAAGCTAAACATTGGTGATCATGAATCATGATCTACTGTTAATTTGGATTGTATATGATCTCAATTGATCAACTAAAGATGAATTAATTTAACTTAATCTTACACATGGAAACATGAGCTATACAAATTTCCTTGAATTAATTAACGATGGTTTGTGTTGACAATCGAAATGGGAATTGTAAATCAATTGGTAGGCAGCTATCATGATTTAATTAATCAGAGCGTCGGAAATATTCGAGCTGTCCCATGTTTTAAACAATTTAAACCAGTTTCAGAGAAAAGCTATTTTCATTGTGAGGACATAAAGAAGCTTGGTGAATAAGAACCAAACCATGACCCACATTAAGCTGATCAGCCAATTAAGTTTCCAAAGTTTCGAAAGCTAGCTAGTAATATAAACACAAATGGAGGACAAAGGCACATTAATTAATTACCACATAAAGATAGTCTTCCCAATATTAATGGCATGGGAGGACCGGAGGCGGTATTGAGGCAACTGCGCGCTTGATATATTGGACTGAACTTTTGCAAGGAAATTTGAAGACATGGCATGGTACAAGAAAAATTAATTTATTAAAAAAATTAATTAATAAACAATTCATCATTCCTTCAAAGAAATTCTGCTACAGAAGGATAGCAAGTTAAATGCCAAATGCATGACTAAAAATAATATAAAAAAAAATTAAGAAAACCCAATTCCAATATCTGCAAGTTCTCTAAGTTATGTCTAGGTAAATCGGTATTGTGTTATAAATATAGCCATTAGTCCTGCAAAAGAAAATAACGAATTTCATGAAAGAGAGTTTCTAGTTACAGCAATGGAAATGTGTGGTTATCAATTTACTTAATTATCAGGGCGTAAATGAGATTCCACCTGGCTTTATAATTACAACCTTTGGTTTGGTACCATCATGTCCTTTAGTTAGGGTAATTAAATCAAGTCTTCTACCCAATTTCCGAAGCAGCTAGCGAGCTATTTCACCCTTAATTGGAAAGAAGATCATGCTAATTGAGAACAAAGACATAATTAGAATTGTTAATCATCAATTAAGGTGTTCATATATGATCATTTAGTTCATGCCTTAGATAAATCTAGAGTTTGGTAATAAGAACTTGAAACCATATTATGATGACCTAATGGACTCTAATTCACATGCAACACCACACTATCACTAGTCATCATATAAAACACAACATTACCAAACCCTAAATCTTATGAAGCCTAATAATTAAGGAGTTTAGGATGGTCTTTAACGGTAAAAGTGGGAATTAAACTATTTCAATTTGCCCAAGTCAAAGGAGGGTTAAGTTTCTTTAAAAGGTTTCTTGAGTGGGCTGGTGAGATTGCAGCTTCCATAACAAAAGTATCATGGGACTCTCTGGTGGGGAACCCCTCTTCTTCTTTTACAAACTTTCTTCTTTGTATGTAGCGATCCTTTTAAAGGGTTTGGTGACAATTGCATGGAGGAACAATCCAGTGCCCAACTTTAACACCACATCAACATGTTGAGCTGTGGGGGCTCTCTCTTTTCTCTTCTTTCGAAAAAATTATAGCATGCACAACACAAGGGTTTGGCCCTACTTTATGTCAACATCCCATGAGAATGGAGCCAAGGCCCCATTGCACCATCATTTGGTCAGTTGGTTTTGTAGTTGAACTTCTGGGACAAATGGCTTTGTGGACTAAGCTTTTACCTAGATGTGATCATTAATTCTAGCGAGCAATATCGCTTGCCATGTCACAGTATTGGCAAACTTCACTTACAAACAGAAGAAAAAGTAATGGAAGATTTGTTTTTTTCCAATTAGTAGCATGTGGCACTTTGGCACATTTGAGTTGTTATAATGGAAAAATGAATAATATTTTCACTGTAGAGGATTTGCAACCCTCTCCACATCCACGTGTTTGCCACTTCAATCTTCATCAGCACCATTTGATAGCTCAAGCTTTTGTCCAGATTGATTATTTATGTACTGAGCGCAGCGCGCATGATTGACAAAATTAATGAATTTGATGCGTGAAGGTGACAAGTTTGACAAGCTTTTGCACCTCATCTTCTCCAATCACGATTCACGCCCCACAATTTAATCAGCTTAGTTACTAAAGATTACTATTCATTAACCAATGTTTATCTATCTATCTATCTATCTATATATATATATATATATATATATAAATAGATTAATTACTTTGAGATCATATTGATCCCAATTATTAATTTGGCCATTTGAATTTTTTATAAGAAACTGTAATGACAAAGACTTGTGTGGAAGAAATTAAGCAGTTGAAGATTAACAATCACTGCTGACACATCTCCCAATTAACAGAGACTTGGAGATATACGGGTACATGAAACGAGAGTTAATAAGAAAAGGGACGATAATAACCTTGTATTAAGAATGAAATTAGAGAACAAAGAAGCACGTATCCTCTTCATGAAAGTAGATGGATCGGGAACTAACTAGATAACTGATAACAATGGAAAATGTAAGTCAAGATTGGCATGCCGCTGCATGGCCCCAATCCCGTTAGAAATACCAATTGAATATATCGTTTTAATTGAATGTACGTAGAAGACACTCATTATCATTTGAATTTGCAGTAACGTCACCGTATATAGAAGTCTCATTTGCATAATTACTTGACTAATTTATTTGGGAAGTTTTAACATGGTTATTATATATTATTTGGGAATTTTGAAGTTAATTAAACTATCAATTTAGAGAAGTTCTTGATGGACTCTATAGCTAGATCAATTTTTAATAGGGTTTCTAATCTTCTTATGCTTTTCACTCTATTGTCTAATAAGAAAAATGGAGAAATACTATCTTAATAATGCGCAAAATTCTTATAAGAGAAAACATACAGTTGGGTTGAACTTAATTAATTTCCTGCACCTGGGTTTGTGTCAAAATGTAAATACATGCACTGACCACTGGCCACGCAGTAACATGATCATCATCATCATGTTTTGCCTTATTGTGAAAGAAACTCAACCCTATCTTAAAGTCATGGCTAACAAAAAATTTAATTAATTTGACTCGCATAGTTGCATGCAACTGGATAGCTTGTTAATGATTCCCAATTAAGGATAAATCTAGCTAGAGGTTCATGAGTTGGAAGTTAGTCAAAGCAAAAACAGAACTCAATCTTGTATAGGACATGTAATTTCCTGCGCAGATTTTGCAGTACATTCAATTAAGCACCGAATGAAGAAGGTGAGAAATGAAGAAATGACAAAACCTCCAATACATTTCTTATCAAAATTGACTCAATACTCCAACAAAGAAGGTGGGTAGAGGAATTCTTGCTTGGTAGGGAAGGTTGAGTTGACGCATGATATGGACCCGAAGACCGTCATATATTATTCTTGCGTGAAGGGTGTGAAAATGTGTCATCACCAAGGATAATAATTTATTCTTATCTCAACTGCTCCTGTTTCAGGTCATTTTTTTCCTCGTATTGGATTATTTGTCCTCTTCTGTGTGGCTCCTGATAGAATGAGTTCGTTAGTCTTCTAATTCAATTTTGCCTAGCTAGCTTGCATAATTTGCTAATGCAGTTGGTGGATTTAAGAACATTCTCATCAGTGAGATTGCTTAGTTTAATATATATGTAATTGTTTTGATGATATATATGTGTTCATGTTCATGTGTTGAAGTTCAACAACCCAGTCAACGCCAAAATTAGCGTAATAGAGTTAAAATCCTTTCTAGCTATGTATATATATTTGATTATGTTAGATCACATTCACGGCATCCTAAAAGTCAAGGGAATTTAAGATCATGACTATGACCATATCATATATATTTAATTATTAATTACTTCCGAGATTTGTTGCTAATTGAGGTGACTATACGGCCACGACGCAAAGCAAAGATGATTATAGATAAAGCTTTTGAACCTTAAAAATTAAAGTGGGCTGAGAACTTCAATTATTAGTAACAAAGAGAGGGGACCCCATCGACGGCAACTCGAGTATCAATTGTTGATACGTATGCAATGTACAGTTGGGTTGACTAATAAATATTGAATAATTACTGTTTTTATGAGCTTTTGAAGCTTCTTTAACATCCTCCAGGGCCCTAGCTGCAAGTGTGTTTAAGGGTTCGCCTGTGGACAGTGAAAGCTAGTAGCTACAGCTAGGCCTGTACCTCGCATGGTTTTGGACTGGACTCGGACTTGGTTTAAAGCTCAAAAATAAACTGAGTCAGATTCATCACTGCAAAAGTGGTTGAAATAAATTATTCATTAAGAGAGGAATTTAATCTTTCTTGTATGAGTTTTCCACTTGTCTCTGCCGTCGTGTTGAAAAGTCAATAATCACTTTATAGCTTTAGCTTTTAGATATCCCATTAATCCTTGAGACAATGTTGATACAGAATTTTAGTTAGAAATTTCAAGAGGTGGATCTCCAGCTCAACCTGACAGATCTCAGAAACATCTATAACTTTAGCAGTGAGGTACTTCTAATTATTATCTGGTGCCAAATTAAAGGTCAAGCTGATGACAAGATTACTCATTTATTAATTGATTTCTCACTGATTTGGTAGCTAATTAATATTGAGTAGTGATTTAAAGGCTTAAAATGACATATATTTCTCAAGAAAATCATTAACCAAATCTATTTCTGAATTTATGTCGAAAATTTGTATGTATAATCTGTAGATATCGATAGAATTCATCCGAATTAAACCAGTAATTTCCATATATACATTAATATTGAATTTAGCAAGTCAAAAGAGAAGATGGATAGTTGGTCCCCGCATTGCATATGCGTCACACATGCTGGTTAATGGAAGTACTTATTTTGTATAGGCATGCATGCAGGCAGGGATAGGAGGTCATTGGCTACCTGTTCCTACTTCCCTGTTTGTAGATTAGGTGGCTTGATCGATAAAAACATTTAACACTAAAAGTCGCACATATATAATCTCAACTTAACTTTTTTTTTTTTAAATTTTATATAGACTTTTGCTGCTAGCTATTGTTTAATCGATCTTTCGAGGTGAGATCCTAATTGGGTTTTGTTAAATACGATCATTAATTATTCAAAACCAATTTCTAATTTGCCTCCTCTGGCTGCTACTTGTTCATTAGTATATTGACCATTCCATATGTTCACTATTGGCTGAATCCAGGAAGATATAATATTTGAAGAAAGTACTTATATTATCACCTCAGACTCAGAGCCCTTTCCAAGAAACTTCTTAATCAAATATTCTCCAGAGATTATGATCAATTAGTTAAGATATATGGGCATCTATACACCAAATTCAATCTCCTATAAAAATGCTCAAATTACATAGCAATATAATACATGAATTAACACATATATATATATATATGTGTGTGTGTGTGTGTGAAATGAATGAATTGTTTTCAATGAGCATGAACCAGTGTGATTATTCAGCATATAGGAATATTGCCATCTCTGGTACTGCCACCACTTATTATTATTACAAATGTGATTATTGTTACTTCCAATTCTACACAGCAGAAACCTTATTATAAGGTAGCTTCGTAAAGCCATTTCCACCCATCACTTAGCCCCATATATTGTTGCTATCCTCTCCACCATGGCGGCATTGATATATATTCCAATCGTTAATTTGTACAAAATGGTAGGGGTATACAAAATGGAACTCTTTCCCACTCAGTATTCAAATAATGAATCAGATCAGTGCACTAAATTCAGTTTTTCCGCTATGAATCTTACCTAAAAATCTACATTCAAATAAACAGCACCAAAAGGGTGAGTGTTGTGCGAATCAATCTCTTGAGACGTTCGAGCATTTCAATTACCAGAAGCAAATGATTAAATAATACAAGAGAACCTAAATATATACTTAGAACTTACAACTGGAATTCTAGATATCACAATCTTCTTATTGGAAACTTCCATAAATGGGCCTTGGGTACTCTCTTGAAATCTGAACACTCGCCTGTTTATTTTGACATTCTGCTTGAATTCTCTCAATTGGGCAGTGGATACACCGACCGCGCAATGATAGTGCCCCAAAAACCCTAGCTAGATCTCACATCAAACAGAAAACCAGGATATAGAGTCCTATACTGTAGAGCTAGCTAGCCAAAAAAATTATGAGTACTAATTTCGGGATTGTTGATTACAGCTTCAACGGGCCATGTCGAAGGGACCAACATTTTAATTTGTTTAGCGTTGGTGATACAAGTTACAAAACCAAAATTAAAAACATATAAAGTAATTGAAGTGATCTAGGAGCTAGCTAGGCGCTGTTTTGGGAGGTGCAGTACTGCAGTGCCTGAGAGTATATTAGTTTTACTATGAAAAAGATTTAAAATTAACTAAAATCCTAATCGATTACTGCACACATTCATGACCAACTTTCTAGCTACTGCAGCCAGGATACTAAATTCCAAGTGATCGATGGACAAAAATCATAATTTACGTAACTCTTCCTGTACCTTTTTCTCTATGAGGACGTACTAGGATGAAGTGGAGGTTGCAGTGCAGTACACTGCCAAACTACTAAAATCAAATAGTAACTTCCAAGCCATTCTTGTTTTTTTTCAGCTTCTTCCATTCAAAATCTGATCTTACGAAAATCTCTATCACTGACTAATACATATGCAGGCCAAGATTATTGCTCAAATGATGCATGCTATTTTCAGAATGTTTAGAACTCAAAGTGAATGTTTACTTGGTAAAAGAGGTCTGAAATTATCAGCATTCTTATCAAAAACCAACCTTTATCAATAACATCAATAAGATCAAAGTCAACAACATAAAACCAAGATCATCATCAAACCACATAAACTAATTAAACACCCCAATTGCAACAACAAATCCCCCTCTCTTGTATACCATTATACCCAACTCATTTCCCCTAAACCCAAAAAGAGAAAAAGAAAAAGTAGAATATAAAACAAATAATTAGTTTCTCATGATTTGATCCTCTCTCATTGAGGACATTGCAACATATACCTCCAGTAAACCCCAATCCCAACCTAATAACAAGTACATTACAAAGAAAGAACATGTCATGATACTTATATACATACAAAGTAAGACCAATTACTTACTGAACTTAAAAAGTTGCAGCAATGAGCTAGCCTTTGTTCGACAGTACTGTAGATAATGATGGTGAACTGATACCTTGTGGAGATGAAATGAAGATCTAGGATCCGAGGTTCCTCTCAGCGCAAATAACGATTCTCAACCTTAATAATAAAACTAATAGGTTGAACTCTTGCTGCTGACATGATCACTCCGATCCAACCTACTTCCATCTATGCTTAATTAACTAATACTTTACCCTTTTTTTTTTTGGAGTGAATCCAGTGGAAATCAGAAGTAATCAGCAAAACCTAACTTACTAAAAGTACCAAGATGATGACTAATAAAAGAGGGAGACAAATTAAAAGGAAATGATGGTCCGGATTTGCTACATCAGAGAAGTGACAGAGGACCCTATATTTGTTGGATCATGCCAGGCACCGACGGAGGTTGTATTCCAGTATAGACAAGAAGGATCAGATAACCCATTTTGCTCCATCTGATTCTGGCATGCTACATTCCAGTCCATCCTGTTTTGGGCCTCTTCAGCTTTCACTTCTTTCATCCCTATCCTGGCTCCACCATTAGCTGTCATTCGCAGGTCTTCCAAGGACGATAAGGCGCTGAAATGGTTTGGCGCTTGAGTGCTTTTTATCCCATCGTTGATGTACTTGTGTTGGTTAAGACTAGAGGCAAGCAAAGAAGCCATAGTTGGAGTAGTAGTGGTGACAGAAGATGAGGAACCAAACGTTGAATAACTTGAAAGGAGAGAATTTGAGGTGACTACATCTTGGATTTGCTTAGCGTGGTTGAACCCATTTCGGTAATTACCATCACCAGCAAACCCTAATCCAAGGGCGCTCAACTGAGGCTGAATATCATACCCGGAAACAGTGTCCACACTTGAAACTCTTGAATTAAACCTAGAAAATGGGAGATTGATTTCAGATGGGTTTGTGGGTAGTCCATAAAACAAAGGATTGATATGATTCGAGGTTGAAGAACTATCAATCTGGGTTTGTGTCGCAGGATGATTATTAGGGTTTGCATTGGGAGTTGAAGAAGCTACATCAGTGGAAGAGCTGGCAGGCCTCTTCACACGTTTGTTTTTCCTGCAGCCACCGCCCACAGGAACATTCCTGAGAGTCCCCCCTCTCGTCCAGTAGCGTTTACAGGCCTTGCAGAAGTGCCTCGGCTGTGATAAGCTGTAGTTGTTGTAGTAACAGAACTTGGTGTTGGATGATTCACAGCGAGGACACTTGAGAGGCTGTTGTGGGGGCTGTTGTTGCTCTTGGCCTGGTAATGGTTTCTCCATAAGCCTACCTGTGGATGCCATCAAGCTTTTCTCATCTATCTGATTCTGCGCCAAAGAGAAAGGAAGAGAGAAAAGTAAAGAGAGAGGTCAAGTTGGTGTGTCTGGGGTAAAATAACAACACAACATAGATATTCTCATCCAAAAGCTAAGAAACAAAAATGGGGTCATGTTTTGTCTAATAATTGAGAGTAAGAGTGAGAGAGAGAGAGAGAGGGAGAGAGAGAGAAAAGAACAACCTGTGGCCATTCGTTAGTAGTTGAAGAGATGACAACCATCTTCTCACAGTTACCCAACATTTCTTCTCTCAAAGGAATCGTTGAAACAAAGAGTAAACAGACAAAGAGCAGGTGGCGACGTGAGTCCTTCCTTGATGGGGTTGAAATATTATGACAGTGAGAGAGAAAGCGATTAGCATAACAAGAAAATTATGGCATTATTTATCTAATTTCACGTGATGGCTCTGGTCTAAAATCGAAGTTGAGTAGGCAATTGTTTAATGAAAAGAATACAAAGGACATATTCAAAATCCAAGAAGAGGACAGAGAGGTAAAGTAAGCAGCATCATAATAGATGAATCTCGAGAGGTTCAAGAAAGAAAGAAAAGAAAGAACATAACATGAGACTACACACTCCGCAGCACTACGTAACATTCCTTTGTGTAGATAAAGGGAATCCCTAGAGCCCAATCCCCGATGTCATCACAGCAAATCCCACTTCCTACTTTTCTAATTTACTTTATTTCTTGTTTCATAAATATTATTAATTTGTACGGTTCTCCTAATCTCATTAGTCCTCGTCAAAGACTTTAATTAAACATCAATAATCCAAATTAATTAATTTGCTCACATTCACATGCATAGAGGTCTATGGCCAAATCAACAAAATTATCCCATTAAGCTACAGAGTCCTGATATTGGGGATCTAATGGCTACTTTAACATGTGGTTAAGAAATCATCCAATAATTTTGTCATTACACCACAGCAGTGGTGTTGATGACAAAGTGTGTAGTACATACTGCACGTTTTCGTGTTTTCTTGGCATGCAGTATACAGTAGTTATAAATTTGATGCTGCTTGTACAGTAGAATCAACATGCCCGTATGATTCATCAGGCAGAGAGAGAGAGAGAGAGAGGGTAGGGTTGGGTTGGGAGGTACTGAACACGTTTTACTTTAAGTGAAATGTATAAATGTACAGAGAATTTGAAAATTCCAAGAGAAAAAGACAAGAGGCCACCATGTGGAAGTATCGTTTACATCTCTCATTTTAAACGCACAGCAAGACCACGCTTTATTCGCCAGGG
>JANLJB010031133.1:14897-53609 GCA_026212285.1 Bursera cuneata
AGAGAGAGAGAGAGAGATGATGTAGCATGGAACCATGAAGCGAGTTGCGCAGACCCATGTGGTGGGCAGCTCAGCTCATACGGAAAAAGCAACGCACAGTTTGGGGAACAAACGGATTTTGTAGTCTTTCAAGGGATCTTCTCCTCGCCCTAACATCCCATCATTATTCTCCCGCAGTCTCTGATCCTGTGTTAAATTAACGTTTCATCTCATTCTTTTCTCTGCTAGCTACCTAGCTTAAAATATTACTGTCGCCTTGCCCTTCTTCTTCACCTCAGGTTGGGATTCAACGTACTCCAATACATTAGCATCTCAATTAGCTACTAGCTGTCTAGGCCTAGATAATAAGATTTTGCTGTCAGATCAGCCTCGTAATTACTCGTCTAATTGAAAAACGAATTTAAGTGTCTTAGACTTAACTATTGGAACTGTAGAAAATACTCTGTACCTGTAGCATGTTTTTCCTTTTCATATACTAATTTAATAGTAATTAAATTTTAATTTTTTTATTAATTATTAAATACAGACTTGATCTATTTTTATATTTTTTTCAATTAATTTTTTTAATCTTCTATAATTATATAATAAGATTTAGTTTAATGAATATGATATAAGTTCATCAATGAGGTACATTAATAGAGTTTATATTTACATGTTGAACCATTAGTGTACATAATTACGATAATTTATATCGTATGTGCATGCATGTCCAAGTCCATCCAAATTAGGGCAAGATGTGACACATATCAAATTAAACCCACCAAAGATCTTATATGGATTTGAAAGGTAATATTAATTATTGTCTTGATTCGCTTGGGAAGGTGGGTGGTGGGTTCCTATATACTATATATTAGCCTATATATGTGTATATGTATATATATTTAAAGATACATACATAATATATAGGTAGCTAGGCTGAATCGGGCATATGCTTGTTGTATATTAAAAGAGGTGATAATCGATTTACAGGTGGAGATGGGGGTGGGGATGGGTCCTACTGCCCACCCACACACACTCGGTCACTCACCACTCCACCACAACTGACAAAGAGATTCCAAATTGGTAAACATGAAAGAAACCCAACGCACACGATAAAGGGGAGCCTGTAAAATTGCATTTGAAGACTTGGGAAAGAGTTGGGGCCTAAGGGGGACCGAAGCATCAAAACCAACCCATCTGTGCCCACTAAAGCCTGACTCATGACATTGCACCCCAAACAATGCGCAGACAAAGATCTCCAATTCGGTTTTGGTTTCTTTACACTTAATCAGAAAATGACATTTCTCCTAGCCAAATCATAGTGTTTCTTCCCTCAAGATATCTATTATGTCCATGCGATTTGAAGGGCAACTTTGACTTTTGTGTTCAATCAATTAAGTGCTCCATCTTTTCAATTTGTTTAATTATTTACATCATTCATTTTGTGATATGTTTCTATCATGTACTGTCCTGTACTTACCTATGTATAATACATAAATATTATAGATGATGATAACTGTTTAAAAGTGTCATTTATTAGGTCAAGTGCAGCGACTACTCCATGCTGTGGTCCACGATGACCCATGTAGGCAATGCAATTGCAAAGTCTAATTAATTATATTAAATATTCAAAAATTAAACCAAATCTCCATTGATTACGTGATTTTGAACCTTGAAGAAGGGGAGTCCACTAATTAATAAATTAAATTACACACTAACAAATATGACAATCATAACCCAATAAAAGTTGGAGGACTTTGAGGATAATACTTGACTTCTTCTACACACCAAGCTTTTTCCATGCAGATAACTCTCATCTTCTATTATTGGAAGAAATAATTATCATTATGATAAAATTTCGGCAAGAAATCATCAAGAGTAACTTCTAACTTGGACCATGTTATTATAACTTGTTGTTGATCAACAGTTTGGCATCATCATATAAAGCGTTGAATAATATTGATAACCATAGTGGAGGGATGGGATCCATGGATTCACCACAAAGAGTCAAACCTGGGAATTGGACCCTTATAATAATTAGTAGCCGGAACAAGCATGGAAAATTCCAGTGAACTTCTGGTCATACCAACTCTTTAAAAAATCCACTCTATAATTAAAGCCACTGAAAAAAATCCATTTGACACCTCCAAGATTTGGGCTAACTCCATTTAGACTCTTAAGATTTTTCATAATAAGGGTATTTGCAAAATTGAACTTATAATCTTCGTGAAGGTATAAGGACTAAGATATAATTTCGAGAATCTTTTAATCTAAGTGGTAGAAAGGCTATACTTGAAGGGTGTCGGTGTGAAAATATCCCTAGTGTTTAGAAATATTAGATATGGTTAGCTTAAGGTTTGGACTGTTGCTTATGGAAGTTTCAAGTGCCGCCGGTGATGTGGGACCTTAAGAATGTTGTGGGGGACAATTCTACTTTATTTTATATAAATTTTTCATTGATTTATTCTAAAGAGAGAGAGAGAGAGAGAGAGCCGAACCCAATTGCGGATGCTAGACAGAATTCAAGTTTGTGATCTAAATTGATTAGGAGGTGATGCTGAGACGGCCCTCCCCCTTGTGTCAAATTAGGGATGTAATACTTGATAAAGAAAGAAGATCAATTATAATAATAAAAAATTGGGAATGAGCAGCAGCGAGAATGGTGGGTGGGTGGCCGTGGTCATCCCCTCCCGAGCTGTCAACATATGATAGTTTATATTAGTTTAATAATAACTAGTAGTATTATTAAGAGAATTGTATAATCTAGAATATCATCTACTCATAATTATGTTAATCTCATGTGGATTCTGCTTACGTTATCGAAATTCTCTTCATTAACCTGTTGCTGTCCGTTGTCCACGTTCATGTGATTAAATTGAGTGGCCTATGACCAATTCTAAATTACTCGAATCGCCTGCTCCACCGCACCCTATTATTTTAATAACAATTCCATCAAGTTACTGTAAAAGGTATATGTTTGGGACCTTATCTTGAGCCCAAAGGTATTGTCTCACAGGTGCCTTGAAGAATGGGCCTTGGGCTATGGTTGGCCCAAAATCTAATCAAAGCAGTCACATCTTCATCTACCTGATGCTAACACTCCCATTTTGTCAATTCATTTTTCTAGAATCTAGTCTTGATTTCTCCACAACATTTAATATTTAATTATATAGTTTTATAATTATTGGATTTGATGTTGTTGCACGGTGAAGACTAGTGCGGGACCACATGAAATTATAATTTGATCGTTAGGTTTCAATCGTCCAATTTAATTTAATTTAATTTGAATTTGAATATTATTGGAGAGGTGCCCAACGGCCTAGATTAGTATAGCTATGTATGATAGGATATGATATGATGATGCAATCACGCATGCGTGTCGATAACGTTCGTTTGTTAATTAAAACACGATTGCGACCAACTCTAGAGGATAGTAGCTAGCTCTAGCAGTGGAAAGTTGAAAAAATCTCACTTGGGGTCAATAATGGATTAATATTGACTAATTGGCCATGGCATGTTAATTATTTTAGACACATACAAATAAATAATTTGTGAATTTAATTTAATCCAGAAAATTGAGGAAATTTATTTGTGTTTTCACATTGTGATATTTGAAATGATTTTTTCAATTTGTCGTTTGACCAAAGGGTTTGACTGAGATTGCTGTGTCAGTCAACTACACTTATCTACTAATTAACAGATAATGCAGTAACAAAAAGCAAAAGACATAAATATTCTTATTTTTCTTCTGCATCTCCTTCTCTGGATTTTTCTTCCTCTTCTCCTGATTTTTCTTTTTATTATTCTTTAGATTTTTTTCTACTTAAAAAAACTAAAATTAAAATAAATTAAATATTAAAAAATCAATAATTCAACAATTATCCCCACCATTACTCTGTCACAACCCTAAACCGACCATTGCAACCTCTACTGGGGCAGCCACCATAATGCATCAGTTCCAACCTACCATACAACCATAGCCACCACAAGATAATAATCTCAACCTGACAATTATCACACCGGCACATCTCCTGCTCATCTCTCTGCGTTCATAGCCACTCTAGCCAGCCGCTTCTCCCTCAAGGATCTTGCCACTCTCTCCTACTTTCTTGGCGTTGAGGCTCACTTCACCACCATTGGTCTGTTTCTTCCACGACGGAAATACATTTGTGATCTCCTCCATCGACTCAACATGGTTGATGCTAAACCTGTGTCAACGCCTCTTGCCACCACAGCTACACGTTGTCTTTCCAATGGTTCATCACCCTGCTGATGCTACCTTATATCTCCAGGCTCTTGGCCACTGCAATACTTATCTTTAACTCGTCCAGATATCTGCTTTGCCATTAATAAACTCTCTCAATTTATGCACTGCTTTTAAACGCCTCCTCTGGTATCTCGTTGGGATACTTGATCAAGGTCTGTTTCTTTGTCGTAATTCTCCTACGACATTTCATGCCTTTGCTAATTCAGATTGGGCCGGTAACCCCTCTGATCGCACGTCACTTCAGCTTATATTTTCTTTCTTGGTGCTAATCATATATCCTGGTGCTCTAGAAAGCAACGTACTGCGGCTCGCTCCTCTACTGAAGCTGAGTATCGTGTCATTGCTTCCACTACTGTCGAAGTCAATTGGGTGATGAATCTCCTTCAAGAACTTCATGTACCTGCTACTCCAGCTCTTGTCATCTATTGTG
The DNA here is from genome assembly GCA_026212285.1 of Bursera cuneata. Classification (NCBI taxonomy): domain Eukaryota; kingdom Viridiplantae; phylum Streptophyta; class Magnoliopsida; order Sapindales; family Burseraceae; genus Bursera; species Bursera cuneata. The sequence goes on from JANLJB010031133.1 coordinate 19,574, forward strand.
ACAATGTCAGTGCAACGTATGTTTGTGTGAATCCTGTCTTCCACTTTCGCACGAAGCATATAGCTATTGACTTCCACTTTGTACACGATCAAATTGCTCGCGGCCGTCTTCAAGTAGCTCATATTCACACGGCTGATCAGCTGGCTAACTCCCTCACTAAGCCACTACCTCGTCTATACTTTGTCACACATCGTTCCAAGATTGGTGTCTTTCTCGAACCGTCAATCTTACGGGAGTATGATAAAGCAATATCTGATATGGATTCCACAAACAAGACTCAATCTCCTTGCTGATTGACTTCCTTTATTTATCTGTTATTTTTGTGTGAATATCTTGGCTATCTCCAAGATTTGTTTCCTCTTATGTTGTATTAGCTCTCTTGTATTTATTCAGGCTATATGGTGTTAATGAAATATATGAATCATTATTTCTTCAGCAGACACCATCCAAAGCACCAAATCCACCATTGCGGCTGCCACAACAAAACTACCTCAACCTCACCATTCACCACCACCATGATGTCATAGCCACCATCCATAGTCTTAAACATACCATCTCCACAAACTCATCGTACCACCAGCCAACCAACACACCACAAACCCATTGCACCACCAACCAACACACACCAATAACAGCCGCCACAACCACCTAGCCTCCTCACAATCTCGTTGCATAACCACCCGTCTAGAAAACCAAAACCAAAATCCTTAATCCAAATTATTTATTGAATCCAAAACTCCCCACTCCTTTCATAAATCACAATATTCTTTCGAATAATCTAAGTTTTTAGACAGCTTCGAAGGCTGCGAAGAAAAGATCAACTGAATTTTAAACAGGAGGGAGGAGAAAGTTGTTGTTGCTTTCGCTTTGGGCGATGAAAGGAAGGGTAGGGATGGCCTGATCAAAGAAGACAAAAGAGAAACAACAAAATTTAATTAAAAGAAATGATAAAAGTGGTATTTTATTAATTAAAGTAGTCTTTAACCGGAGTTAAGTTTAGGGTGTCCAAATAATTTAGGAAAAGCTAGTATTAAAAATTTTAATCTAGGGGCTCAAAAAATTATTTCCTTTCGAAATTTAATAGAAAAATTAAATTTTAGGGAATGACTCAACGGTTAAATAGCTACTGATTAATCAGGGTTTAGGTTTTTAACATCAATCCCAAGCGGGAAAGTAATTCTCGACCAAATTACTGCTCACTAGGTTAAATGAATTACCATACAAAAAAGTAAAAGTAATTTTCGACAAAATTAATGATGACTTGGTTAACATTTATTATACCAGCAATGTAGCTGTTGAAAGATTGAAACTGCAATAATGGAATTTTCTTGGTGAGTTCAGGTCTAGATATCTGTGTTGACTTCGAGTCACTTTTGAAGCGAGGAGTCTATGGAGGGGACGAAATTTTATTTTTCAAAAAAGAAAACAAAAAATAAATTAAAACTTGAAAAGATTTAATCCATGCGAGCTATTCTGACCTAAAGCTAATTAGAGATGGTAATTCAAATTGACAGGTCCTATCGTAATTTATTATATATAATTAATATACATGCAATATATTAATATTGATTAAAAGTGTTCATAAAATAAAAATAATTGATAAATATAATTAATTTAATTTATTTGATAATATATAAAATCTATAACAATAAATATTCATAGCATAGATAGTTAACCGTATTACAAATAGATAAATAAATTAATATAATATGATTAATTATTTTTATCTTTAAATGGATTTATAAATTATAGGTTAATACGATATATTTAATTATTTACACCATTAAACAAGATAACGTTTAGCGTGTATGAGATGATTATTATAATTACGAGCATTAATGATAACTATATTTTTGGGATAGGTCGGAGTAGCCCAAAATTTAATGAAGGCGGACTGGATCCAGTTATTGCTCGGCCCAAGTTTCAAATCCGGGCTCCATGTATGTAGGTGAGCCGACCGAACAGCAGCTACATGGAAGCCGAGCAGTACAATACATCTCAGAGTGGCATGATGATGCAGAGTTTTGTTAGATAGAAAGCAATTAAGAGAGATTAGGTTTGAATCCATTTGAGTGGTAAAATAATAAATCAATGTTGCCAGAAGCTTGAAACTTCAAATCAAGAATTAATGGATTATCCTTGTAGTTAAAGACTATGGGTCCTATGGGTGCCTGAACTGACTAACAAGAAGCAACTTCATCACCTTCCCTCGTACAAATTGGGACCAATCTATCCAAAACTGCATCAAACAGACTCAGACCCAGGTGGTCCTCGTTTGATGATGATGATGACGGAACTAGCTGTAAGGATATTTAGGTGCCCACTGGGCTGCAAACCTGTTGGCTTCTCCAAGATTAAGCATATACATGTTATGAAAACAAACAGGGAAAAGAGAAAAGAATAAGATTCGAAGACGTGAAATTTCTAGCCTCTTTCATACGTGGCTATGTGTGATAGGCTATGTTTGCTTAGACATGGAACAAATCGTTAAAAGTTTTCACCTTTTCACCTTCCAATAATACACTAAAAATGCAGGAATTGTACCGGCCGGCCCCGGTCCCTTCATTGACAAGGACTGTCACTTATAATAAAGAGAGGTTCCCACATGCATGACTCTTTTCAAATTTCCATGTTGTCTAGTGTAAGAATCAGCTACACTGGAATTACTATTAATTAGTTTATCTAATAAACTCAAATACCCATCATAGATTTCTACCCAAATAAACAGAAAAACCATTAATGCTAAGACATAGAAAAAGAGCTCAGACTTAGGTAATGCATTCCGGTGACCCTTCGGTGTCTGCAAAGATCATTGCATACAAGAAAATAATTAATCTAATCCACTTTTTAAAATACCTTATAAAAGGAATCGATTGATTTCAGCTTGAAATATTCACGGCTCGGCTTGATTTCAGCTTGTTTATCTATTGATAGCTAGGTACATGAGAAACTGTCCAATTACTTAATATTGTCGAATTATTAATGAAATCTCTCTAGTATTGAGAGTGATTGATACGAGAGACCAACCAGCGACTGATCTGTATAGAATAATAGTCATTTCTTCTTGAATACGTACACGGTAAGTAGGTTCTATATATGTGTAGATATACGTTGAACGTTGAATTGAAGTTAGAAGAAGTCCAAAGAAGTAAAAGTTTTCTTCTTCGTTTGAGCCAATCAAAAGTGAGTGAGGGAGCTATTGATCTTAAGTCTAGCTGCCCTCTACTATTTATTAAGCTAATGTTGATAGGGAAAGAAATGAAGCCTGTTGTGGTCCATCACACATATTCATATTCTCCTCCTTTTTCACCTTATCAAGGTTTCCATTATTAATTGTTCTTCATCTTCTTCCTGTCCGCTCCATCCTCTCCTCTCCTTATTACTTGGCTCAATTTCTTCCCAACGTTAACATGGAAACATCCGGAGCTGAGGGTAAGAGAAGCTTGAAAGAGGTGGCGGAGGAGGAAGAAGAAGATGATGATGAAGATACTGGAGGTGGACTAGGGTTTGTGGAGGATGAGAAGAAGAAGAAAGGCAAGAAAGGCTCAACTTCGGGAGGCTCAACCTCCCTTTCGTGTCAGGTGGAGAGTTGTACTGCTGATATGACCGATGCGAAGCGATACCATAGGCGCCATAAGGTGTGTGAGTTCCATGCCAAAGCTTCTTCTGTTCGTCTTGCCGGACAACATCAACGTTTTTGCCAGCAATGCAGCAGGTTAAAAACCCTAATTCCACCTCTTAAGATCTTATTTGGAATATTCTTCTTTTATATAGCTTTGTTTGTGTACTCTTAATTGTTTATGCTTCGTTTTGCTGCTAATTTCTATGTGGAATGGGATGAATTTGAAGTAATAATTAAAACCCTTTTAACACATAACATTTTTTTCTTTGCTTTTCTCTTAGATTAATCACACACACATATATATATATACACACACATATCCTATTTCATTTTAGATGGTTTTTTTTCCCTTGGCTTAGCCAGAAAATAAACTAGATGAATTTGAACTCATTATATTAGCATATGTTTATTTGTCAAAGCCAAAAGACTTTAGAAGCAATGCATCTAGTGCCGATGGGAGATTGATGGCTTAACACATTATAAGAGGTAATAAAAAATTTATCAACTTCTCTCAGAAAAGCAAAGATTTGAAAGGCTACCTTCATAATCCCTGTATATCTTCTCAAACTGAATCTTGGGATAGGAGAGATTGCGTAAATCCACAAATAATGCCTCTAAATCTGACATACTTTGCTGTATGTTGTAATTTTTCCAGTGATAGCTTCTCCGAAGTAAGACCTAATTACTAATCACTATCTTAAGATATAGGTTAAATTAATATTTGATAGATATGTATTTAGTTTTGAACATTTTTTTAACATGCTCACAGTTTCTTCTCCGTGTAAAAAGCTTTATATATATTTCAATTTAATTAGTAATTGAATAACTCTCATCGATGGTTGATAATTTTTTTTTTTAAGTCCTTCCAGTACTCCCACATTCGAGTATGAGCTGGAAGGTCAAGTTTAACTCTCCAATGACAAAACTGTACTACCCAAAATAGCTAGGGATATGAGCTGGAAGCCATAGTTAATTACTGTGAATAATTGTGAAGGATGAACCCACTTCCGTTTGTACACTTCCAATTTAACACATATCCATGAATATTGTTCTCAACTCTCAGAGCAATTAATTATTTGCTACTCCATAAACGTGACAAGAATTTGGTGCATCGTTATGCACACACCAGACCTTTGATTACTTTTATCAAGAATATTATTTCAACCTGTTTTTTCTCCAAGTGATTTGATATATTATATAGTAATTGATATGATAATATCAGTTAATTCACTTCAAATATTTTTGAGATGACAATTCTTAAAAGATGGTATTACTTCATTTACCATTTTATATCTTGAAGAACTCAAACTAATTAGTAATTAATTAATGGCTCCACTCCATGGGAAAAATTTGCCTTGAAATAATGGCATTTGGAAATTGGAAAAAAGTTGGATGGGAGGCTAACTGTTTCAGCCGATCAGGTTCGTTTCCATGGATGTTTCATATTATATAGAACTATATAATTGTTGTCACTCTCTATTGTGCTTGAACTCTTATTGACAATTCATTGTAAATGCAAATGTGTGTGCATAATTTCTAACATCAAAATAGAAGAAGAGTGGCTAAAAGGCGTTCTACTTTTTCTTGATTTAATTTGTATACACTTCCAATTTCCTGGTCTATTTGTTTCTGAAATGATGCACGTGACAGGTTTCATGAGCTCTCGGAGTTTGATGAGGCCAAAAGGAGTTGTCGGAGGCGTTTGGCTGGACACAATGAGCGGCGCCGAAAAAGCTCTTTTGATCAGAGTCATGGAGAAGGCTCCAACTGAACAGAAGTACTAATACTACTACTTTTGAGGCAGACCAAATGAAGAAGAATTTACTTCATAATTCCCAATAACACGCCTCTTGCAGCATAACTAGATCTTCAGTGAATTGAAGAATCTAACTATGTGATCTCTAGCATGCATGCTCTCTCTCTTCTGTCAAACCTTAGCTACATATCATCTTGCACCAATTGATTGACGGTTTATTATCTTTAATTAGTAAAGAACTATCTATATCAAGCAATAATGTCGTACATTTGTGCTTTGCTTCTTTTGTTGTGAGTTGTGATTGTAAGTACTCTTCAGTCACTGTATGACTATACCCTTTTGGGTAATGTTTTCTTCTCTTATATATGCTTCTTATTCTATCACATGCATGCAATTCTCAGTATCACTACACACATATGTTATTCTGAGAATTCGATGCCAGGACTACTCGGGGTTAATTATATGCTGAAAAGGATAGATCAACCCTCTCCAATCTGGTTTCTAATAAAAAGGTCTCGAATTGCTCACTGAAACAAGGCGTGTAAGGAAACCACTGCGAAGAAGTTCTGGGAGATATTAAAGAAACTTGGAATTCATCAGTCATGGATTGAATGTGAAACAAGATGACATGCTTTATAATGGGTTGCTTGACAAGGGGACCTTGTTTTAATTGAATAATTTTAGATTTTCCAGGCTGCCCCTTAGCCCTCCAGGAAATGAGATTCCGACCAAGAACAAAAACCCGAGGTAGAGCGTCGGTCGTCAGGGCAGCCTGCCTTTCTTTTTATTTTATAAGAGTAGGGGCGGATAGCTTGACGCCTGGACGTACAGGATAGGCGTAGTGCAAGGCAGAATAGACGAGATAAGAGCCAAAAAAGGCCCCCGCGCGAGCCTTATTGAAAAAGCCCCTTACTATAGATAGGGAAGTGGGGCGTTAGTGCTTATAGTTTGACTGCAGGGGAGCGTTAGCGTTTTCCTAATAACATAGAAAGTGGCAAGCCAAAACCTACCTCCAGTATGCTAATCCAGATAAGTATCCTTTTGCCTTTAGTTGCATGTATGATCATTGTAACCCAATTTGATAAATATTTGACACATGTCGGGGAATCATCAAATTACTTGCTTTGTCTTCTGGAGTAGAGGATTCCACCTACAATCTAAGTACCTGAATCGATGTGGGTATGAATATCACAAATGAATAATATGAAGCCATTCCTGGATGTGCATGGCCTTTCAGCCAAAAATGACTCCCAACTAGGCACCACAAGGGGAATTTCCTGATAAAATGAGGGTTCAACGCACTTAAGGTGTTGTAATTTGAGTCTAATTAAGGATGTTTTTGGTGGAAAATAAATCACTTCGCCTTCGCCATGTACTCGCATCTATCAGTTGGCATACACTAACAATGTTGATCTTTTCTCCTTTTCTGATGCATGCATACACGCAATATTATATTTATACCTGAAGGTAGAAACATACCAACGCTGACGTGAATTCTTGATTTTGTATCCTAAGTTTGAGAATCATATACCCAAGTGTGATTACCTATCGGGTTTTTATGTTATTTCACATGAATTTATTACTTTACAATTCGAAATTATGTCGTACATCATTTCTTTTCCATATGGATTTCCGGTTTATTGGCGAAACTGTAACAATACCGTGAGCAGGGACATAGAGCAGTTAGTCATGAAAGTTCAAGTAAATTGCACGCACGCCACCAAAAGTGAAGTAAAAAATCACATTTCCATTCACTGGATTAACTTACCCAGCATATATTTGCTCACGAATCTGGAACACTTCCGCATAATCTAATTCTATGACCAAGTCAAAACTCAACAAACTTAAACAGGACATGATTATTCAGGGAAGTCTTCCGTTAGACTACAAAATCGATTCCAAAATCCTTCAAATATGCTAACTAAGGGAAGAAAAGAGAGAGCTCGAGACAGATCACAATTTGTTTGTCCAGCCACTTACATTGAAGCATCGCATTAACAAATCAGAGCACCCCTTTCACAAACGTCAAGTTGGGCATCACATCGTTAACCTCAGGTGAGTCCAGGTCAAGAGTCTTGTGATCATCTCTTGTCAAATAGGCATCAATGCTAAGAATGGAAACAACCAGTGAGAAGCACCTTGTAAGTTGATGCAACACAATCCCTAGTTATGCCTGATCCCCAACAGTTTTACAGCTAGCTCCCAGGTAACAATCGCGGTTGCATTTGCAGGAAATGCCCTCGCTATTGTAGGACCCAAACCAGTATAGCATCCCTTCAATCCAGCTTTCCTGTAAATCTACAAAAGAAACCAAATTTCCCTTTTTCCATTTAACAATATCGTTTTGAGACTAAATTAGCCATTTTCCCACCAGGTCCCCTCCTCTCTTTTACCCCTCCCATCAAGGGGAGATGTGGGTTCAGTGGTGTGGAGAGTTAACCTAGAAACAAAAAATAAAAGAAACCAATATAGATCATGGATTACCGAGCTTAAAATCTGAAAAGGATTTGTAGAGGAGCTTTTATCTGGAGTAGTCTGTATAATGGTTTTTGCTACATCCAAGGGCAAAACAGCCGACCAGAACTAGAAAGAGAGAAGGTTGAACAAAATTTGATGAGAAGCATGAAAAACACAAACAAAAACTACTGAAATTTAAGGTTGTAAAGATGCTTACAGCTACACCACCAAGACCACCACTCACTATCCCAATTCCCATGTCAATTAAGTTGTTGTGATCAGATGAAGGAGCTTTCAACTGTAAATGCATGAAATAACGAACATACTCATAGACGCTGAAAAAGACTGCATTTCCAATAGCTTCTCTTAACAATGTTGTAGATCCTCCACGGAAAATGGCTGTCACCTGAAAGGCATTCCATCAGCTCAAGATCAATTGTATTATTTTGCTGTTGTAAGAAAAGCTTTTACTCACTCCTTCATCTTTTACAGTTTTAAGGACACAATCCAGAGGACCACTGTATCTACTGGACTTTGGAACCAAAGAGTCAGTGCCTTGAACTTGCATCCTACACTGGACAAGCTCAGTGTCATAGGCATAATATGGTAACAACAGTGATTATTGGTAAAAATAGGTGTCATGCGTGACTTCCAATCACTTACCTTCACTAGCTCTGATGGACATAACACGAAACTGATAATAGATCCACCAAAAGCTGCAGAAGGAATTATTACCTGAGGTTGCGGCCCTTTGCTTTGTACCCCTCCCTGAGTAGAAAACCGAAAGTTCATAAGTATATTATTAGGTGCATGATACGTTCAAAGAGAAAAGAAATCAACAAAATTATTAGAAGTAACTGGTTTCCAAGTATCTCTGCAAAAAGCAGCTTAGCAGATTGGTGCCAAGTAGAATTACTCATCCAATTAATGTCATATAAACCTGCAGTAGTTGTTTTGTTTGGGAATAGATGCCAAAAAGAAGTGAACTCTCAAAAGCCATGCCTACAAAAGATGGTGTTGCTCCTCTGTAGAGTCCTTTAACCTGTCAAGGAAGGAGAGGGAGAACAGGCAGTGATCACGGAAAATGCTATTCTAAAGAGATTTAAATACCAATCACACTTTTAAGATTTTGACGTTTGTGAATTATTGGAGTGATCATCAGAATTATTAGTATAGTCAAGCATCCTGAGGGTTGTAATTTATAGTCACATTACAAGTCATTAAAGTGAAAAAAGAAGGGCAATGAAAGACCTCAGAATGAGACCACCTTGGATTCTTGGCATATAAGTTCACAGTTGGGATGCAACCATCACATGTAGATTGAGAAATACATTAAAGAAAAGCACAATTGCAAGAGTCCACAGCATCTAGGCTATCTCAATATAGAAAGAGGGCTTGTTGTTTAGGGTCTTTTTGTGGTGATGAGAAACAACTTTTTAGAAAACAATAGTTTTGAGATAAATAACTCTCTTCAATCACTGATATGCATGGTACTGCTTATATGCACTGTTGTATCAGTTTTGCCTTTCTGTGAAAAATGTAAATGTCCTAGGGATCTTTAGCCACATGATCTTTTCTCTTTATTTCTTCCTTTTCTTCCTTGAGGAAACAGGGTGGAGTCCTTTTGGGGATGCTTTTCTTTTTCTTTATTACTCATTTTTCAATTAACTAGAAGGTGCTAATCTATAGCTCTGAAACAAGCAAAAGGCTAAGTTGAATCAATTAGAAAAAAGCAGCCTGAACGACCAAAGAGATACAAGCAAAAAGCAATAGTTTTAGCTAGGACCCCAGAGATTAACCACATCGAGATGTTACAAAGAGAAAAAAAAAATACAAACTTAAATCATAAAGTTCACAAGATCAGAAATTACATTAATTTAATCAAAACTCATCAACATCATATCTCTTGCATGCGTATAATGAATAGGAAGCAGTAAATATAATGAAATTAGTTATCATCAGCAATGCGGTAGATATTCAAACTATACCTGGAATTCATTGCATTGGCCTTACAAATTAACTATGAACTAATAAAAAAGGAAATCAAGCCACTCCAACACTTCAAAACGCATTAATGCAAAATATCAAATACATTTTTTTTTTTTTTTTTGGTGATAACAACAAAAAATCTTAACGATTGATTAAAGAAAAAAAGGTAATTCTGCTTGAACTTACCAATCTACAAACCATTCCTAAAGTTACAAGACTATTTGAATCTTCTTGCCTTGTAGTTTCTTTGTTTCGTCAACTATTAAAAAAAATGATGGCAAGCAAGCATAACGAGATAAGCATAATTGGGAGGCCAAATAACATAGAGCAGCAGACAAGAACGTATTTTGTGCAAACCCGACTATTATATGAGCCAACAATAGAATCACCTTACAATCTGAAAATAAGTTTCATCAAACAAAGAGTTTCGTGACAGAGATATATAAATCCTTAACCCTTAACAAAATCTGTTGTATTAAATTTGAAAATCATAAAAGAGATGCTACGCAAAAATGAAGCCAGGTAAGTAAATTACTTAAATTTCAAGCTTAAATTTAGCAAATATACAAACAACACATAATTGTTACTTAATCAATCATAAATCAAATGCACATTTGAAATAAAATTAAGTGAAGGAAACATACTCCTTCAGTTTGTAGTATCCTGGCAGTGCAATGCAATCCATTCTTGTACTGAATCCCATGAGCTTCAGTATTGTGCTTTTGCAGCTTCACCTAACAAAAAAGCACCCCACATGCCCAAAAATTCTTACCAAATCAGCATTACTCAAGCTACAAAATTCCCCAAATATAAAATCCAGAACCCATTAAAAATTCATACTTTTGAACTTGAGTTAGAACTGGAAATGAAACAAATGTAGAAGCAGAAGGTTTATAAGAAGTATATACCTTGACAGTGTCAAAGGGGTGGCCAGTAATAACGGTGGCAACACCCGCCACCAAGCCTGCAACATAATCCTTGTATCCGGAAGTCTCTCCCATCTCTCTTGCAAGTCAAAAGAGTAAAACTATTTGCTCAAACACTACTCTTTAGGGAGGATTGGAGTCCACATCACCGCCCACTCTCTCTTTCTCTCTGATAAACACCACCATGAGAGAGTGGAAAGCTGTTGATGATTCTTTGCTACGCAGAATAATATTTTCTCCTTTTTTTTTATTTAATTAAGAAAGCTAGACCCACTTTACTGTTAATGGGTAATTTTTTATATATAATTTTTTGTTATTTTTGATAAAGATTGATGGGGTTTATGTTTTTGGTAAAACCCCAGAGAGTTTTAAAGTATAAAAATGTTTTCAATTTAAAAAATAAAATAAAATAATGATTTTAACATATTTAAAATTGCTGATATGGTCTAGATTTTCTTAATTATTCCTTAAATTTATTAAAATTCTTCCAGATCTTAAATCGACCAGATCATATATTTTAAATTAATTATTGACCAAAATTTCAAAATATTTTGAAACTTAAGGTAAAAAAAATATTGTATGTAGGCTTAAGCATATAAATGGTAGAAATGGATTTATACTATACTTGATGACTGAGAGATAGGAATAAATTTTTATAAGACATTATAAGAAGAAAAAATGTATAAATGCAATTACCAAATCCGATCCCATGAGGAATCACTCTTAAAAGTGATTGTATTACCAACTGTGCAACATTATGAAGTGTTCCACATTTCCATTACCAGTAGATTCATTCACAACTATTAATTAGTTCATTAAAAGCTCCAAATTAATTTATTGATTGGGATGATAGATATTTATTCGATGACCTTATCATCCAAAAATGAAATACACTGGAAATGGTAGCAGGAACTTGCTCCATATTCTAAGCTATAGAATCATTGAAACTTCAAGCACTGTAGAACAAGTGATAAACAAAACGGTTTTGTTTTGTATGCCACACATGGTAGCTGTTTCAAATTTTCATTTCCAGAAAACCATACTCCTCCTCCTACTGTCTAACCTTCGATCAGTCCATGAGGTCAGACCAGGCGGATTGAAACTCACTATTAAGTGGGGCAGTGATGCCAGATTCCGATCATATTATTCTTTACCAGGGTGATGTTGGGTTGTCATAACTTGCTACGATAAATCTCACCAGAAATTTTTTCCGTCTTGCCAACTTGAGATGACCGTTTTAGAACCTCTTGACTTTCAGCAATAAATTTAGCAAATCGTGAACCTTTCCCGTCTTTGTTTTCTTCCAACAGTGAATGTGGGAGATTGGGCAAAGTAGGGCTTGGCTTGGGATATAATGGTTGCATCAGCGCCCATACCGAAGCAAACTGTTCATTTGGCTGGTCAAGTTTTTGTAGAAGTGAAAGATCCTGCATATCTGTAGAAAGAGAAAAAAAAAAAAAAGTTTATCAGATAACAAGCATCACCCTGCCTTCAGTAACAATATCATAGAACTTGGGATAGAACCACATGAAATGGATGAGTTATCTTGTTTTACATATTAATTTGAAATGAGTTCCACATCTGCGACACTTTATAGATTATATAAACAAGAAATTTCCTATAGAATTTTATTAACAAAAAACAATAATTCTATATATAAAATCAACTTGTACAACCTGATATGGTACAACGTTATTGGATGGGTGGATCTCACTTAAGTTATTAAATTATTTTGCATTTTTAGCTATCCAGTGGCTTTGTGCTATATCAGGTTGTATGAGTTAGGTTGTACAGTTGGTTGTCTACGTAGTATTACTTATCAAAAAATGTCCAAATTCTCGTCTTGGTTATAACTGCCACTAATCTCAATAAGCATGTTGCTCAAGACAGTTGGGGCTTAATTAAACCGAGTTAAATCCTCAGTCTTGGTGCTGACTTTTATATACGGGTAACTACATAATATGATGAAAGTTTTGATTATAATCATTTCATCATCAACAAAAGTATCAAAGCACTATTTTAGCTTCCTGACCTCTTGCGAACTCGAAGATGGGTGCCAAAACTGCACATGGGATGCTGAAATTCAGATGCGGAATAATTGTCCCTCCAGCATGCCTTGCATTACTGTATCAAGAACATATCTCATTATGTGAGGTCCATCTACAAGCACTTAATCAACAGATAAATATATTTCAAGAAATCACTTCCTCAAAGTTCATCATGTAGGAAAGCAATTTTGACCAACAAAATCATGAGATATCATAGCGTACCCAAGTAACTTCACGCAAAATATGAGAGCAAACAAAGCATAGGATTCAGATTGAGGAATGTCAAAGCTCAAACAAAGTAGTCTGGTGTCTCTCCACTAAAACTTCATTTTAAGTGATTAGATGGATGAGAGTTGATGCAATGGCAATCAAAATGTTAACTAGTGAACCAACTAGGCAACCTACACGAACTCATTTTTGTACAATCTAATTGACCATACCTTGTAACAAGTCCAATCATATGACCATTCACATTGACAACAGCACCACCACTACCACCAGGATGAACGGCAGCAGTCGTTTCAATCATTACTGGACACTCTGAATCCCCTTCAAGAATGGATTGACAATAAGAGGGCAACTTTATCTTGACTACTTTTGCTACCACCCCAGAGCAAACAGAAGGAGTAAGGCCTAAAATTAAAGGGAAAAAAAAATAAAAAAAAAATAAAAGAAATTATTCAGGACCAACCAAATATTGCATTTGTTTTTTCTGTAGTTAAGCACAAACAAAATGCATTAAGGATATAAATCATGGGCATCAAATCAGTCCTCTTAATGCATGAAATTAAGAATCACATATTAAACTGTGTATACACCTGTGTGAATAATATGATTAGAGTGATTCAGTCAGAAAAAATAATTTAGTCTTTAGACTATTCGAGATGAGAATCTCATTAACCACATCATGCATTCATAATTAATGATTTTCTAGGCTTAGGGATTGCATGCTATATGTCAAATAACTCATAATTTCTAGATCTTATTCAATCACATGCAGAAGAAAGCAAAAGATACTCGTAAAAGTGTTGTCTTTTTAGATCCTTCACACCATTGGAAACTAGAACACGTCCAAAGGAGGTACTTGACCCTATTCTAGAAAACAGCTATTGAAAGGCAATTTAAGTTCTCTAACGAATAGAGGAATTGAAAGATATTGTTTAATAAAAAAACAAAAGGGGCAAAAATCCCACACTTGTAAAGAAAATTTCAATGTAAAATCTTATTTCTATGAGGGATCCAAACAAGCTAAAACATGACAAATAACAAAACCAGGCCTCACCACTTCTTGGTCCAAATAGTCCATGTCCAATGACATATGCAGGTGATCCCACAGATGGGTGTGCAAGATCTGCAATAAGAGGGCAAAGCTGATCTGGAACATACTCAAGCTGCAGGAGGGCAACATCCAAAGGACCCTTGCAAACATATACTACTTTAGCATCACACCAAATCCAAGGGTCTGTATGGTCCAGTCTGACACGTATGTTTCTATGGCCTTTGTAAAGAGAACTCAATTTATATGTTCTGTTTTCATCAATTGATGAATCGACAACCTTTAATGCCCTTGGTTGCAACCTGATACTCTTCCAGGACCCATCATCTCCAATGTTCCCAGAAGATGCAAACTCCTCAGGCGGAAACATAAATCCCCTCGATTGGTTTCCATTATTACCATTTACAGTTGTTTTCCCAAACCTCCATGGTTCTAGCAGGTGAGCATTTGTTAGTATCAAACCTTGATTATTGAGCAGAACACCAGAAGCCCAAACACCATCGTCTGTTGTAATAAGACAGACAGAAGCTACTGCCTTCTTAACTGGTAGTGGGGACAGGCAACTAGAATCATGATGCTCGTACTTATTAAAGCAGGAACCATTTGAGTGGCTGCTAGACAGTAATGAGTTCCCTACAGCATTTAAGTTTCCCTCATTAATATGGATCTCTTTTTCTGCATTTTGGGGCTCCTTCAGCAGCAAGTCACTGCAAGCAGTTGCAATGGCTTCCCACGGAATCACCAGCTGTTCGCCAAGACTACAATTGTGTATGATATAATAACTATGAGATAATTTGTCAATAAATGAGATGGATCTTCACAGAATACCTGAATTTCAGCCCCACTGTTCTTTTGCCTCAATGGTCTAATCAAGATACCAACGATATGTGCACGGTCACCAAAAATTGGACCACCTTCCATTCCTGATAGATTTAGAGAAACATAGAATCAAAATTCCATGGCATCAAATGAAACACAGAAAAAATAACAGAAATGCTCACACCAGGAAGACACCGAAGGTCAGCCATCAGCAATGATTTGCTGGATGATCCCGGAGGATAGCAGTTGGCAACAGATCCAATAGATATACTGGTTCAAGCAGCTAAAATATTAAACAATGGAAACCAGAGGAGATGCGCATTTTCCCCAATATTTAGGGAGAGATATTTAACAATGAAATGGTGTTTTTACGATGTGGCATTGTCAAGAACCTCACCCAAGATTCAAACAGAAAAGCAACTTACAGTGAAGAAAACCTACCTATTAAAGAAGTGCATAGGCGAGAGAACACCAAAAGGAGAACCCACAGCTAGAAGGAAATCTCCCGTTTTACTTGAGGGTGATATGGTGAGATTTGGCAGATCCTAATTCATAACAACCGTCCACGTTAATATTAGATCAAGTATGTAGAAGAATTATAGCCACAGATTACTTGATTTCTTAGTATGAATTATAACCCATGGCGTTTTAATAAGAGCAAAAGAAAGCTAATGGCAAATTTTACCTTTAAATATGAGGAAATTCCAAGAATAGCAATTCTTGTAGTCGACTTGCCCACAAGACTTAGATTGTTTGATTCCTCTGCCAGCAAATGCCTTTGGTTCCCCACAAAAGAGTTGTTGTCATGCTCAACCTGAAAAAATAGTTAAAACATGATAATAATGACTACAATAATCAGAAAGGTAACAGTAATAATATCAAGAAAATAATGCTTCAAAGATGACTTCAAATAAATTTTATACTGACAATGGATACAGATAACTTTTTGAGTTAATTTCACAAGGAACCATTTCAATTATTTGTCGAAATCGAATAATGTCTCATAGACACCAGCTACTAAGGAATATGCAAGACTTCTTTAAAGGAAGACAAAAGAAAAAACGGACTGCTTGACAATTTACCAACTAAAACTTAATGCTCCTAGCTTCAGTCTAAGGCTTCAAATAGAAACATCAGCAAATTAATGTCTGAAAAATCCACAGGGAGGTCATCTGCAGAACACCAAGCATAAGTTCTCAAGTAAACATAATTTTGCTTGCAATACAAGCAACAGATGAAAATTGGCAGACTTAGACATGAGCATCTCTTAACGTTTCTATTTAACTAAACATCGCTCAATCATTTAAAGCCTTAAAAATTAGGATATTGCTATTAAGAAAGATACATCTCTACAAAGTGGCAAGCAGTTGCCAACCAAGTGTCATGGCTTCTGGAAGATGCCCTTAATATTGCCATATGTATTCTCAAACAAAAGAATTTGTCTCCTAGTATAAATTTACTTTAGCAATATAAGACAAGAACTTTCAAGGTTAGCTGAAAACTGCCTGCAGTACTGACCTGAGTCCGAAAAACATCCATCAACGGCTGAGAACCTTGATCATATGAGGCCAGGGACCAACCAATCTCCCATCCATAGTCAGATGAGCCTGAAGAAGCTTCAATAAGTGATTGGAGCGCAGTGGAAGATAAAGGGGTGTCAACCTTCATAGTCATTAATTTTCTCAGCATTAAAAGCATATTGCAGGAATTCATATACTGCCAACAGCAATAAATTTATGGAGAAACAACGAATGATCAACACATCATTAATTATTATCTCCAGTGTCGCTGATAATTCCAAGCATTTAGTATGATAATGCAGTTGAATTATAAGTATATCTGACTTATTGAAACTTGTGATTGAATATATTCCATATACATATTATTGTCCATACAAACTGAAGCCTCATCAACACGAGTTCGCTACAAATATTGGAAGAATATGTCAGGATGAATAGTACAAAGTAGCAGAATATCACAAAAATGACCCAGCGTAGAACTTTGAATTATCATCCCTCACATCTGCTTCCATTTACTCAAAACTCAACATAATGGTTATTTTAGATGAATTCATCATCACGTAACTTGACCACTCACCAACATTACAAGTTGTGCAGTAAACCATCCAGGGGCTCCTTTATCCAAATCCTCATGTTCTCTCTCCGACCTAAGCTTGCCCTACAAATGAAAACAACTAGCACATCATTTCTCCAATCCCATAAATCTAATTTGCGAAGAACTACTCATTTCGAATAATAAAACAATTCTATATCTCTTATACCTCAACCATAACATCAATCTGAGCACCAGAAATCAACTCGGGGCGGCCCTGAAGAAAGCAACAATAAGCAACTAGTTATTATAAAAACAGAACCCAATACAAATATTAGAAAGTATATGTAAGCTAAGCTACAAACAAAACTACAGAGTTTCAACCTCGAAAACATTCTTCTCTCTGTGTTGCAACGACAAGAATGGCTCCACAACAGAAGCAACGGTCAAAACCAAGCCATTAACGCCCCACTTACGTTCGGCCACGTTAGCATCATAGATTTTATTAGGCAAAAGCATCCCAGAAGCTGAAAGTGTCGTGTTGCCGGAACTAAAAGATATGCAGAAACAGTTAGCACAGATAATAATAATAATAAGAACGAGAAGTTGATGAAAGTGAAACACAGAAATCAAAGCAAAAAATAATAATATACTGACTTATATTGATGGAAAGCGTGTCTTCGCATCTTCAGCCCTTTTGGGTCCTAAAATTTAACGAAGAAAAAAAAAATTGTTTCATAATTCAGCTGCGAGTTAACCTTAAAAGATCAAAAGACAAGCGCATATTAAGCATGGAAGGGACTTACAGGGCCTTGCACTCTGACCAAGACACCAAAATTCCGCGAAAAATCGGCCATTTCGGTAAATCCCATTTGGGTTTGCAGGTTTTTTAGGGATTCTCGGCCGCAGGGAAGTCTTCAGACACAGGATTTTGCGTTGGAATGAGCTGATTTTTACAGTTGCAGAGGAGCAAAGCTTCGGCTTTTCAAACTCGACCACGTAATGTCACGGCTAACGAGGCGGGTATCAGGAACGACGCCGTTTATTTCCGTCATCCCATAGGTGGTGTGCCCCTCACTCCTCAAAGGAAAATATTCCCGAAATTTTTGCTTTATTACGGCGATATTTCGAAAACACTATTTAAAGTTTATGTTGAAATTTTTGGAGATTAATTACTAGAAAAAACCAAATTTAAAAATAATAGTCTAAATTTTTATTTAATTGTTTAATCAAAATTTTTGGCCCGTCAGTGTTGGACGAGTCAATGATCCAACACAGACTTACCCATCATTTTGGCTAACAATCATAATTTTTGTAAATCTTTGGTTATTTTTTAATAAACTTACTTGAACTTAATTATTTTTACAAATCCTCCATATACTTAAATTCTCAGGTAATTTTTTTTATTTTATTCGTTGATTATATTTATATTTCATAAATTTATATCAATAACTTATAAATGGCTCATGTTATTATAAGATTTGTGATGTCAATTAATATTCTTTCATTTAATCCAATCTTATAACTTTTGACCATTATATTATATCATATGGAACATTATCAATTGATATACAAAATTAAAGTCTTATTTAAAATTATAATAATTAAATCCCTTTAAAATATGATATTACTATAATAATAATAATATAATAAAATTGAAAAAAATTGTAGTCTTGACAAAATATTAATCTTAATTGGTACATTGTTTTTTTTTTAAATTACATAGTTTTATCATAAAAGTTAATTTGAGGATATTTCATGAATTTTAAGTAAATAAATTAATTATTTCATAAAATTAAAAAGTGTACTCAGACATTAAGAAACAATTAATGTGGTCTTTGAACATACTTATAGTAATCATAGGTAAGATAATAGAATGAGGAAAAAGAGGCGAACAAAATGATGGATGGTTTGATAATTGTCTTTACGAAACAATTATTAGCATTAATTAATGGCACATTTAATTAATTGTTGATGGGCCTTGCCAATGTAAATTAATAATATTATATCTTAATTCTATAGATAATTAAAATAATTAAACATAATTAATTTATCTTACAAAATTAAATTTTTATTATAAAATTTATTAAATATAATAAAACAATTAATTAAACATAATTTATAAGATAAATTGATGATTTTAATTATGAAAATTAACTTTTTTTTATGATTTAACGTATTTTATCAGGACACGTATTAAGAATATCTTAATTTCATTAATTTAAATTTTATTAATATTAACATATAATCAGTTAGATGTGTGCACCCTTTTCTTTTTAAATTATTGTGATATAAAAATAATAAAAATTTGAAATTATCCTAATAAAAATGCTAACCCAAGCAGGATCAATAAAATAGGGCAGATCCACTTTTGATCTGCATGTGTCCAAATCGATTGACCGTCAACCATCCACGTGCTTTTACACCATTAAACTATATATTATTATTTATCTTCATTTTTTTCTGTTATTATTTATTTATCCGTACAATATTGTTGAAAAAAAAAAACACTTTAAGTATTTTTGGTATTAAAAAAAAATTTATTCTATCAGCCAAAATTCAAGTTAATGTCACATTATTACTCGAGACATGCTAAATCCATGTGCCGTATTTGGAAAATTAAAAGAGAAAAATAACAACTTAAAAAGTAAACATATCAATATTGTCTAGATTTTAAGCATAAATTCATATTATTAAATAGAATATATTAGATTTAAATTATTAATACATCTAAAATATTATAAAAAAAATTATTCGAGACAAGGTTATGTATTTTTTTAAAACATATGTTATGTTATTTTTAATAAAAATATTTTATCTAATACGTATCTATGGTTTTTAATAAATTAACATAAAATTAATAAATTATAAAGTGCAACTTAATTTCAAATATTTATAGAAAATAAAATGTTGGAGGAAAAAACTATAAACAGCCTTAACTTTTTTTCAATGTTTTTAAAAATAATATTTTTTTCAAGAAATTTGTATGTTATAGTGATTTGCAGCTGTTTTATTGATTAGGTATGTCTATTATTAGGTATAGGAATTGGATTATGATATATATTTTTTAAATGTGATTATAATTTTTAAAAATTGATTTTTGAAGGTTCTGAAAATTATACACACTATTCCTCGTACGCGGCGGACTTGTTTCCCAGACAAGGCTGTTGTATTAGATAAAAATACAGTGCTACCCCCTTTTGAGAGACGTGGCGAGGAAAGATTGGCATGAGCAAGGAGAACACATAGTTGGGTAGCACAGCGTATGATTGTACAGAGTTTCTCACATTAATAAGCATTTATATATAGAAATTCGGTAAGAGAAGCACGAGCCTCAACCTCAACCCATCCGCCTCTCTCTCTCTCTCTCGTTCTCTCTCTTTCTCTACAGCACTGACGAAAGGTCAAGCCAAGCCATATTCTCACCACCTTCCCTCTCAACAATCTCTCGTTCACCAATCACCACCAAGAACTGCACTTTCAATCTTTCCCTCAACTGTTTTGATTATCGTTTTCAACCAGAACGAAGCAACTACGAGCAATGCCAGCACAGAAGCGCTTGTATGATGACGCCAGTACCGTTACCCAACAGGCCGAGTCGGAGGATGTTGATGATGCTCCGCAACGTGAAGACAGTAACGACCGTGAGGAGAAGCTGGAGGACGGTGGTGGCGGGGGTGGTGATGGGGATAGTAATGGTACGTATTGTGTGATTATTTTGAAGGGAAGAATGAAACGAAGGCTCGGAGTAATTGTGAGTTCGTGTGTGTACGCATTTCTTTTCTCGGTTTTGATTGTCGTTTTTGGTTTTGTTTTTGCTTTACTGTTTCTCAGAATCTGATCGAAGCCGTTCGTCTGGTTGCGTTGAGAAGGACGAGTAAGTTTTTCTTTGTTCGTTTGTGTTCTTCGTTTTGTTCATTTTCATGCTCGATTGTGCGATCTGCATGCTCTGCTGTTCCGTTTCTCTGCCTGCTTGTTGCATTTATAACAACGTTCAAGAAACTGCGAGATGGGTTTTGTGGGCAACGGTTTCGCTCCGTTTTTCTCTATTTCTCTCGTTGCAAATGGGTGTGCTTATGCTCATTCAAAGTGGGCAAAGTTCGGTTTTCAGCCAGAACGCGTGCATATGGCGTCAAAGTTAATTATTTGATTGGTTACGTAGCTGCAGCTTAGTATGTGATTTCGCTTTTGCGTCTAATTTTGCATGGGGTTGCTCATAAGGAGTCTTGTGGTCGTATACAGCTGGGTAACTACTAGTAGATCAATTCAATCGTTGTTTGGCGATAGCAGATGTTTTATGTGGTATCTCGTGTGCATCTTTACTTGGGAGAAGCTAATTGTGTTAGTAAATCAAGATATCTTGGTGCTACCTCTATGTGTTGATTCATGGGCCGCAGTGGTCGCTTGTATGTTTTAAGATCTATTGGAAACCTTCCTACGATGACGAAGGGCCCAGTTGGCTTTAAATGGCATCAGTTCAATGTATAATGTGAGCATGGGGAGCAGTTGACTGATATGTATTTTTCTGGAGCTTGACTGCCGTTGCCCAAATTTATATGACTGACAATTGCTTAAACTGCAAGATTAACCAAAAAAGTATTTATGTTTTCCTCTCTGCATGAGATGCATACTGGTAACTTTTGATAACTTTCATGTAGTTATTAAGGTAGTTTTGCAGAGTTTCAGTTGCCTTCCAGAGTCCAGTACCTATTGCTATTCACAGTACAGTTGTATGTCCCTTTAAAACTTAAAGGTCGGAAGTCCATATTGAAACCTCAATAGGGAGTATTAAGATGATTAAATCCAAAATTATTCCCTGTTAATCATTCTTCCTGTGGTAGTGTCAGTACTAGTCAAATGTAGATCTATAATCAGTCTATTGGACTATCTTCAATAACTACTTCTCTAGATGATGATGATGGAGGATTTTTTTAGATAATATACTTCTTCACAATCCTCAGGTTAAAATAGGTTAGATCTTTCTAATAAGTCAGACTTTGGTCTTGATAGCTTTTGATGTGTCACCAGTGATGTGCCAATAATCACCTGATCATTTTGGTTTCCAATGGTTCTTTTTGTCGTGAAGACCAATACTTGTGACATTAGTTCAAATTAGTTTTTGCAAGAACTCCCTTTTGCTAAAAGAGGGGAGTATGATTTCTATATCCTGTTTCCTGGAATTTCCAGATGTTGGATATTCAAATGACTCCTCTAGTTAGATTATTATGACCGTTTTGTGTGTCAAATCTCTTGTGTAAAAGCTATTAATTAACTCATACTTCCATCACGTTGTTGAAGGCAATGTGCTTCAAAGTGGAATGACTATGTTTTTGGAACGAAAATTGCATCAATTGCAGTTTGATATTCCTTGTTGATTCACTTTATTGTTTATATTTTGGAAGGTTTTTATATGTCCATAATAGCTACTTTCACGTTTAGAAATGAATTTAGACTTGGTTGAACTACTGCAGCCAAGTTTTGTTGCCTAAATAATTTATTTGACACGCATGATTCACCATGGCATTAGCTTGTGTATCAGTTTACGATGTTGCTAATGTAGCAGCTCGTATCCAAGAGTTCAGCATAGTTATGTCTACAAATTGAATCCAAATGTTTTAAGAGGTTTTTATTTCTGGGAAGGGGGGAGGGGGGGTTAGTTGATGGTTTAAAACATTATTTTTCTGCTGAGCATTTATTTTTATTTAATCAATTTATTTATTTTCTAATTCATGCATGTGCTTATAAGTTTTTGAACACATACTTGTGTACGACAGCAGAAAGATAGTTACATTGGTGAACCTCTGAGTTAATTGTTGGTTCTGTATTATGCTAACATGTCTGCCTTGATGTTTGTTTGCAGGTTTATCATAGTTAAGTTGTCTGATATACGCAAGGAAGTACAATGTCCTATTTGTTTGGGTAAGATTCTGGGTTACTTTGTTAAGCATGTCTACGTATAGATACCAATAGATGTTATCTTTCCTCTTACTTTGAT
Source organism: Bursera cuneata (assembly GCA_026212285.1). Lineage (NCBI taxonomy): Eukaryota > Viridiplantae > Streptophyta > Magnoliopsida > Sapindales > Burseraceae > Bursera > Bursera cuneata. The sequence continues at coordinate 42,514 of JANLJB010031133.1, forward strand.
CAATTGGATGTCATCCTGTGCTTTCTATTGTAGTGTGTAAGCATGCTTTTAGTACTTGTTAATTGTTGCTGAGGAATGCAATTCAGTCATTCCAAAATATAAATTTGGCAATAATAAATAAGAACTTCTATTATAATATCGAATAATTGAGATTAACTTTCCTGTCATGATATAAAGTTCTGTTTGCAAGCTTTTCATTGCATACAAGTTAACGTAAATGTAATTCTAGTGTGGCTCAGTCCTTAAGCTGAGATATGCAATATGAACATGTTGTCCTTGGTGGCTTGTTAGAAACCATATGATTTTATATGTTTCAATAATACGGAATCATTTTTACGAGGCATAACCTTCAACCGTCAGATATGTGTTAGGGATCTCTGGACTGGTGGAATTGCCATTTACATGAGAAACTTAAATGTGAACTCCAACTTCAGCATTTTGGTTTTGTAGCTCTACGTTTGTTTTCCATAACGGACTTAGTCTTAATTGCAATAAGAAAATCCCATATATTTCATTCTTCTTCTTAGCATCTTTCGAAGAATAAAGTTTTATTGGTCTTACTTTGATACTGATTAAGTGTTAGTTTTTCCAAAAGGCATGTGCTATTAGTAAACTACTCCTTCAATACCAAATAAAACCATGGATTAGCAGATTAGGTTCAAACTTCAATGCTGTGGATAGTCATCATTATGGATATGTAGCATTGGCCATATATTTGCTGCTAGTACAAAATCATGGAATGTCTACTGTCTCTGAAAGTACACTATGTAATTGCTGGGCCAGTTTTTGTGGCATCTCTCTTAACCAATTATCTTGTGCTAATATGTTAGGCAAGCTACTGAGTTGGTTTTTATACCCTTCACAATTTAGGCACCAATTTATTTTCTCACTCTTCTTACCCATATTTTAAGTTCTAAGTATTCAAAGAACTTTTTGCAGTTAAATATGAGGTATTAATGGAACTTCATTAACATACCTAGATTTCCTGTTTCCATGTTTTCCTTATGACTTGTGTGTTCGAAAAACTCTTATTCTTTTACCTCCCCCCTCACTAGCCACAAATTATTTCATGTGGCAACAGTTCTAAGAAATACTTTCTTGGGCTAACATGGTCCTGCCTTTTCGTTTCTTTTCTTGTTCATGATGAGTGCTCTCTCTCTCTTTTCGCAATGACATTCTTTTCTTTTTCTCTGTCATTTTGAGGAACAAATTTCATTTTTCTGTTTCAAAACTGAACATTATTTTCTTGCACATGTTCTTTTTTTGCAGATTATTTGGTATGTGCCTATTTCTATTAATAAGTCAAGTCAAACAGCTTAAAAAGTCTTAAAAAACCAAAATCTAGTTTTGGCATCCTTTTTATAATTCAAGTGCTCGCTGGAATGTCCTTTGTTGAGCACCAATGTAACTGGTTAAATGTTGCATCCTTCATGTTGAGTTTGCAGTTTAAGAGCTTACAAGTTTTTAAGCTAATTCATACAATTCAAATAACATCTTTTGCTCTGTAGCAGTGATGCATGAGTATAAATTGTGTATGAAATTATTTATTTTCCCTTTTTCTTGTGTAGGGATCATTCGCAAAACAAGAACAGTGATGGAATGCCTGCATCGCTTCTGCAGGGAATGTATTGACAAAGCTATGAGGCTAGGGTATGGTTAAAGTATCTTCTCTTCATTTATTTGTTGAAACATTGGTTTCACATATACCCTGCTGAGTCTGGTTTAAAAAATGTGCCTTATAAGCCTAAGAACTTCCTTTTATTGAAAATGTTGATGGCAATTTATTGCAGGAACAACGAGTGTCCTGCCTGCCGAACACATTGTGCTAGTCGCCGCTCTTTGAGAGATGATACAAATTATGATGCCTTAATTGCAGCTTTATATCCAGACATTGACAAGTATGAAGAAGAGGTATGATTTAATTTTTTTTTTTTTCTTTTGGCATCTTGAATTGGAGTTTGATCTTTTTTAGAATTGAAACTCAAGTATTAATCTTGAATGCCTGGTAGGAATTGGCTTTCCAAGAAGAGGAGGCTGCTCGCAATAAGCAGGTAACATATTGCACATTTGTTTATGGGTCTATGCATGTTGACAGACACATTGTTCTCCTTTTTTTTTTTTTTCTTTATTCCTTCTAATTATTTTAGTAAGCTCAAAAACAATGTGCTTTTTTTTTTTTTTGTCTGTGGAGATTACAATCTTGGTTTTATTTCTTTTTTTTTTTACTGTTTCTTGGGCTTGTCATAAAGAAATAGCAATCATTTCCTTGATAAAAACAAAAACTGATGAAAAGCTGAAGTGATTTATTTGTCTTGTGAGTTCATGGAATATGTCATTTATTTTTTAACTTTCAAAGTCATGAAACCTTAAATTTTGAAATGCATGCCTTTATTTTTATATGTAACCCTTAGTTTATCCCTGTGTCCATAATTTAGTGCAAAGGAGTATGACAACACCAACACTTTATATCAGAATTATATGTCTGCAGATCACCAAATTTGGACCTTTTGCATTTAGGTTTCACAATAAATTTTGTCTTTACTCTCGTGTTATCACCGGAAGCCTTAAATTTTTAGGTTTATTCAAACAGATCCAAGCTTCCATTGCACAAACTTTCCAGCGACAAACAGAAGCTCTGGGCCGGAAACGGACTGCTAAAGCCACAGCAGCTGCATTTATGAGGGGATCACAGGGTCGTTATCGAGATACTCCTCTGAGGGGGAGGAGAAACCACCGACCGACGGAACTTCAGGGATCTGATGACAATGAGGATACAAATGGAGATGCAGGCAAAGATTCGTCTTCTGCTGATGAACGCTCAACAGAAGTCAGACCAAAGAGACCCAAGAGATGGGCTGGAGCTCGTTTTTCTCAGCCTTCTTCAGCAGCGGCTAGTGCTGATGGAGGTGGTGATGAAAATGATTCTGAAGTAAATAAAGAATCCATGGGTGCCTCCGTTGGACTCATTGGTCCTTCAGAAAGGCTTGCCTGGGGCAAAGGTGGCATTCGATCCCATACACGACATGGCAGTGTTAGTGGTGGCAATGGTAAGAATGCCCGGAGCAGCCGTCTCTCCAAGTTGGTTGAATACCTTCGGAATTTGGAGGAAAAGGATGACCATGTAAGCTTGACTTTTGGTGGTAATATGTGACTGATAATAAACTATGCCCATTTGTTTGTTATTTCACATACGTGCAAACTTTGACCACACTGAATCCAAAACCAATTTTGCCATTAATGCACATAACTGCTTCTTGATAACCTGAGTTAATGAGATCAACAGTTTATCATTTCGCTCTCATTTATTCTTCACCAACATGATTGCCTGATGATTTCTCCCTTTTTATTTCAGTTGAATGTCCACCTCATGCGTCTTTCTTTTGATGAACAAAGAATACCAAGTTTGCAGCAGCCTTACCTCTGCTGCAGGCCTACATTGTCTGTCAGGCACTTATGTCAGGTGATTCTTTTTTCAGCCTAAGCCTTTTCTTTCATTTGATAGCACTTAGTTACGATATAAATATCTTTACTTGACTATTAAGATTACTGTTTAATTGCCTTTCCTCCACAGTATGTTGCTCTCCAGACTGCATTGCAAGCCAATGAAATCGAAATATGCTTGGTAAAAGAGTTGCATTCCAAATTCAACCTCCCAACCTCTATGAACTCTCCACCTTCTAAGTCTAGTGTAATAGATCCGGGCAAAGATAAGCTGCAAGTTTTAGATGAGCAAGAAACTTTGGCAGGACTTAGAACCCAAAATTTCAGCCAGGGGCATCTGGTGAGCTATTTTCCTAGTCAACATTAATACATAGATTTATGCATATACTTARATGTAAAACAGATTTAGTTAAATTATTCATATTTGTTCATTTTTTCACGTTTGAAATAGCCATACTAATATACTTAGGTTGCCTTATTTTCAGCTTCTGACATACCGGAAAATTTTGCGGAACTGAAAAAGTGTTGACAGAAATTCACTGCCGGTTGTCATCAAGACTGATAAATTATGTTCCTACAAAGAGAAACGATATATAAGTTCACTTGAAACAGGTATCACAGGTAGGTTTCGATTTTATAGCTTCCGTGCTCTGCAATAATTAGTCTTATATATAGTGAGAGGAGGTTTTAGATGAACAAAGGTACACGTAGAATTGAGAGTTTTAGGAGTAGGAAAATAGTGGCTTGTTGTAACCCATGTATACATACATATACACAATTATCTTCCCTTTTTTCTTTTTCCTTTTTTTTCTTTAAAAAAAAAAAAAAATCAAAGCTGTGATTAATCGTTACCATCTTACAGTATGTTCTTCATTCGACTTCCTTTGACCATTTTATGAACTTAAATCAATTCAACAGATCACAGAGGTTTCTATGCTTCTGAAGAATTGAGCAAACTGAATATATATTTAGCCGAATTAGAGTTTGGAATTTAAGTCCGTAAAAGAATCCTCTCCCTTAAACGATTCACTCTTCTCTATAACTTCAGCTCGCCGCTTCTCCATCCATAGAATGTCATTTAAGAGCCCACTAACCTGTTTGTTCTTACACTTCCAAAATATAGCTACGTCTATCTATAAGGCGTCACTGTTATACTCTTACTGGCTGAAATTACTGTAAGAATGTAATTTAATAACCCACTAACCTGTTTGTTATTAAATTTCGAAATTATTCATTGTCGCGAGGCACTATTCAGAGCACCATAAGCTAAGAATTGGAACTATTAAAGCCTACTGTAAATGAAGTCAGCATTGAGGTCAAATGACGTTAAAGAAACCCAATATTGTGTTCTCCTCCATAATTTTCTCTTTTCAACTAGATAACATAATATATCACTTCACGGATTTAAGTCTTGTGAAGTGAAGGGATATACAAAACGTGGATGCATAATTAATCTGGGTATTTAGCTAGTCTTAAACTCTATTTTTCAAGCGACGTGTAATGTTATAATTTGCTCTCTTCAAAACTCAGCGTTCCCATTGGCCTGTCCTTGCCCATCGTAAGTTATTCTAAATATTTTGTACTCTTGATTGAGATCAACTTTACTACTAGCAATTATAACACCTAAATTAAATAGATATTCTTCGTACTTTGTTAGAAGAATTGAATTTTAAAACTAATCTAAAATTTTATTTGCTAAAGAGTTACTTTTTACTTTGATCAAAATAAACTGAAAATATATAAATTGTTCAGCAACACCGTACCCATTGTAATGGCAGTCGTTAGATCTATAGCTACACGGAGAATCCCATTGAAAGACTTAAATTATTATTAATAAGCCACAAACAGGGATATCAATCACTAAATAGAAGATGAATTGTACATGTACGTAGTGATTGCTTGGATGAACAAATAAAAGTTGGTCTTGAAAAGCAATCAAGACCGGGCCAGTTGGCTCCCTGTATTAGCAAATCAGGGACCATAGCGTTTTGATTACATGCCGATTTCGATATTGGATTTTGACATTTATTAGTTTTAGTATAAGGTGTCACCTCGCTCATCCACCTACCTACTAAATTGTCCCTTCCATTCCACCTTATCCAAATGTGGGGTTGACAGACTGTGAAACGATAAGCACAATGAATAGATTGATTAAAATTAAAATAAGTTAAACAATATATCTACACAAAGCGATATTTATTTAACAATAGAAGTAGCTCATCGTGGCTCGCATAAACACATCAAACATGTCCCACAACTTTAATTTTTCAACATCTTAGCACTAATCACCAGGCACCACTCACAAAAGTTTCTTCAGGCAGCTCAGCTCTTAAACCTAGACAGGACACGTTATACAAAATACCATTAAAACGACAACGATACTGGTAGCAAAACGACGATCTTTACATGCAACCCCCTTTGAGTAGGTAATCCATCTGCATCACCTCACACTGTACCTCAGTGATGGGGCTTGCTCCTTGTCTGGCCACTGTAGAGCCTGCAATCATATCACATACATCCAAATTAATGTTAGCACGAATTAAATCAGACCCAGTAAACAGATCAGACCCTCCCATTTCAAGATCATGGTTAATTTACTTCCTCAGTCGTACATATAAAACTGCTTTAATTTATTTACATACACTAGCTAGCCAGCTGCTGTGATCTTAGAATATACTACAGAAAATATTGAATAGGGTAACTTGCGGCATAGATGCACAACACAAGAGTGAGGGAGTGATTACTGAAAAGATCTATTTCAACGCGCCCATGAGGCAGACAGCCACGTTTTCCTCCCTCCTTTTAGCCTTTATTTGGTTGCTGAGAAAACGGTGGAAAAATAAAAAAACAGATACCTGAGGCTCATAGTTTTTATCATATATCATTAATTAATTAAGCTTCTCTTTTTATGTATTTAATTAATGAACTGAACTGAACCGAACTGAACAGAAAGACAGAACAAACAGTAACAGTTGTGAAACGTTAAAAACTTAAAAACTATGATCTTCTGACAGCTTATCCTGTTAATCATTGATTATTTTCTCGGCCACCCAACATAGCACCAGTCTTTCCGAATATAAACAAATAATTAATATTAAATTTTAACTATACATGCATGTAAGTTGATAACTTGTCTGTTACCAGTCATAAACAGTGGGCGAGTTAGGATGCAAAGGCTTGTCAAAGACCTCAGCACCGATACCCTTGGTGGCAAGGTTGCTGCCAGGGTGGAACACGCTCCTCCACACGTTCTCCTTACGCGCCGACGCCGGTGTTGTCGGTGTCACAGGTGTCGTCGGTGTTCCTGGACTGGCTGGCATTGACAACGACCTCTGATACCTGCTAGACTCTCCTTCACCATCTAACATAAAATCATGTTACAATATTATATCAAAAGTTTGTGTTATATATATATATAAATGTATGCATACCTTTGATGTTCAGGGGCCGAGGGGTTATCTTTCTGAGCTTGTCCAGGCCACGCTCAGGCTGAGGACCAGCTACAACATCATCCCAAAGCTTATCGAGCAGCATCTTTATCTGTGTATTTCTTCTGCTACTTCTTTGGTTTATATAGATAAAAATAGATATCTATATAACCAAATTTTTACTACTTCCAGATATACTTATTTTTGTCTACCAAAGCTCACTAGGCTTAGTGGATGTAGCGAAGCAATGAGTGGCAAATTAGTAAAGAGATGGATAAGGATGAAGACTCGGTATTGAGGGGCCCGCGAAATAATATCTCTCCAGATCTAGGTTATGGGTTTACTTCACAAGTGTACACTTAATCACACAGATATTTGTCCTATCCGGTGAGCAAAGTGGGGTCGTCCATGAGGATGAGTGACATGCTCCACGATGTTGACATCTGGAAAATATGACAATGGTCTGATGAGGGAATCCGGGCCGATGATCATGGTGATTGATTGAGCTCGATGGTGGTGATCTTTATTAAAGTATATTTGATAATTTTATAAGGAGAGGCTTGTCTTTCTCGTCGTCGTAACGTAGCCCATAGATTATGCCTTGGAAAGGAATCTGGACTTTCACTTGAGATTCATTTGGACATAATGGTCATTTTATGATTAATTGCGTTCTGATTTATGGTCAAGAAATTAATTAGAAAAAAGTTGTTCACAATTTTTAAATCTAACCAAATCCTGAAACAAACAATTATTGGTAATGACCATTTCTTTCTTTTATAAGATAGTGAAGTGAGCCTTGGCCCTGGGCCCTGGGGATAGGGTTAGGCCTTGAGTGGTTGTCTTTGTCCTGACTTGATCGCTCATAGAATCATCAAGAGACACGATTCGTTGTGACGTTACAGAATGTATTGATGACTATGATCTACAATTGAGCATAAAAATCAACCTCTGGATTAGTCCGATGTATCAGTTTTTTCCATTCTTTTTATTTGTGGCCATTGCATCGGCCAAGTTTGTCTTGAAAAAGGAAAGCCTTCTCGGTGCTATAACTTATCAAAGTTTTTGTCTTGCAGAAGCTAATCCGAATAAAATTGGATTCTGGATTCCGAATATCAACCTCACTTGGAAATTGAAATTGCCAGAGATGCAGGGAGTGATCATTACCTCCACTTACTTTTGGAAGATCTTTATTCATTACTAATGGAATATGCTTCACCATTTTACTAAAACTTGAAGGAAATGATCTCGTTTTGTTCCTCAGATGAAAAAAGATCAAGCCCAAAACCTTTGTGGGCTAAGGAGAACAATTGCACTGGTCAAGTCCATGAACGAGATGGAAAATTGGGCTATATTCGACACAAGAAGGGTCTTTATAGGGTTGTTGAAATTTTTAATGGATAGTGTTAGCTCCGTAATACTTGGAAATTATATTAAAAAATATATTTAATATTTTTTTCACTTAATTTTATATATTATTTTATAGTCTTTTATTTGTTATAATCTATAAATAGAAAAAAAATTAAAAGATAATTTTTTTCATACCAATTCAATAACTCTTTCCACCGTTAGATTGAAAAATCAACGTCTATTAAATAATATATAAAATTAAATAAAAAAATTAAGTCTCAATAACCTGAGTCATTTAATAATTGACAACTTATCAAAACTAAGTAGGAAACTCTATCAAAATATTATCCATGCATATACTTAAGATTACCATTTGTAATTTACTTAATAAATCCTTCTTAAACCCAATAAAAAAAAAATCAGTTTGGTTCAGAGAGCAAAGCTATTAATTGAGTCACTAACACTTCACTTCAGATATAAAGGGAAAAATCCCAAAAGATGTATATTATAAGCACAATGAATCTCACGTTGGGCGTAGGACTTTATTAACGGAGGACAATACTGACAAAAGCGTTAGTCGAATTTTATTTAATTTTTTTGACGAGTGGAAAAATTCAGTACGGGTAGGGGAAATATGAAATAAGTTTCAGATAATCTAAGTACTTGCTAAGAGCTTGATCTAACCCTTTTCTTCAAAAACTCCATGGCAATCATAGTTCTCTTTTTTGTTCTGGATTCTATGCAATCGGCAAGTAGATTTTTGTTCCGTCTTCATAATAAATTTGAATCGGCAAATCGTCAAAGTAATGAATATGCGAGACTATAGAACCTTCTTTAAAAGATACCACCAAGCAAAGTAACCCTCAAGAGCGGCATTTTGCTTGGAGCCACTGAGAAAATGACATGATGTAACTGAGAGAACAATACCGATCACTCAACATGCTTCTCTTGTTCTCGTTGAAAACATAAATTAAACTGTATTTCTCGTTTGTATCAGCAACTTGAGCAACTTTGGAAGTATGCTTCAGTAAATACAAATCACCAAAAGTATTATTCAGCTAAAATTCCAGCATCAGGGATTTTCACCAATCGCTTGTTCCTGATCTTCATATTAATTTCCTTCTACTTTCATTGGTAAATCCCCCACACAAAAATTGCATATGTTGATAGGGACGTGGTGAAAAAAATATGTACAATGCATTGACTACATGGACTTGCCAGAATATAAAGCTCTGGAACCCAGCGGCCGAATCTCGCAACATCATCAATGAGAAGCCTCCATCGAAAGAACATGTCAATGGATGCTGCAGCAGATAATAGTTTTGTTCAGTCACCCTCGTTTAGTGACCTTGTATGCATTCAAGAACAGCAATCAAAGTCCCTTCCTACAAACAAAATCAACAAAGGAGACCCAGAATTGAAGGTCAGTTCGGTTACTACCAACTCTAGTGCTGAGAATTTGAACCATAATTCGCTACCCGCTTTGGTAATCCCCCCCACACAGCTCCAGTTACAGGCATTCCTATGTCAAGAAGAGAAGCAGTCTCAGGCGACGAACCAGTCCTGCTACAAACGAAATAGTTATTGCAAGAAACTCTCAGACAACCCAAATCACAAAGTGAGAAACCAAGCAAACAAGGACCGCTCTGCCTCAAGTTCATCATTTGGCCGAAAATTGCTTCGGTCGTTTTTCTCACCATGCAGGGAATGTCGTGCCAGCCAACCAGTCGTGGAACCTCATAACATGCAGCAACGGAATCTCAAAGTGTATTAACTGGAGACTGTTTTATTTTTATTAATTACAATTGAATTTTAAGACTGTTTTATTTTTATTAATTATAATTGAATTTTGTTAAAGAGTTAGTTTTTGTAGCCTAAGCTATTGTAGTCATTATAACATGAATGAAACTCACAGAGATTAACTTTCTTGCTTTTAACTCTTGATTTTTCATTCAGAGCGTTACACATCCGTTTATTAACAAAATGTGCCTAGTTGTCGACAGTGTTTATCAAGGCAAAGCCTCTAAACCAAGAAATCTAACATAAATTAAGACCTTAACAGAACAATTACACCTTAGGAGGGTTTTCAAGCATAAATTTAGGAATTAAAATTTTCCCAAGGCTAAAGCTAGATAACATTCCATATGTTTGGACAGAATGTTTCTCTCTTTTTGTTGTAATCCCAGTTTCTTTGTTATCGGGTAATTAAACTCAAGTCCACGTGTAACTCCATTTTTATTGCAGCAAATCTACTTTGAAAGTTTAAAATAGAGGAACTCCGAACATGGGTGCATGCATATAAGCTATAAACTTCTTTTCCCTTCCAAGTTCTGTTAACAGTAAGCTGTAGTCCTACTTTGGGTATTGCACCAGTTCCATTCGAATTCAATGTTTCTGGTCTTATATGTCCATATACCCAATTTAACTTTATTTTTTAGAGAACTTCTATGGTGATATGTACATGCAGCGTGATCACCCCATCTATCCATCTTGAGTTTGATAGAACTTTGCAGGATGAACTATGTAAAACTGTTCAGGGTAATAATATTTCTTAATCCACTTAATACTAACTGATCTCAATTGTTTGAAGTTGATGTCTCAAATCTTTTTTTAACTCACCCAACCATATTATGGAAATAGCTTCTATTCAATTAACTGTCTATTTCTCTGGGCATTTTAGCACTTTCAAAAAAACGTCTAACCATTATTGGTACAGAATTTAGAAACCATCTCGTTTGAAGCATCTTGTATCACCAAACATCAATCTCGGCATCCACAAAACATAGTTTTAAACCCACGCTTAAGGATTTCTAGGTTATAAAAGAAGTTAAAAGGTATACAGTAACAGTTAATTTCATAACCAATACTAAAGCACAAATA
>JANLJB010031134.1:0-53616 GCA_026212285.1 Bursera cuneata
AAAAAAAAAAATCCGAGATTTTATTTGATTTATTGAAAGGTAGCTTAAAACTTTTTTTCATTTGACAACTAATACAAATAGCGGGTTTAGCTATCCAATAAGTTACATCAATAACCTTTTTATCCTTTAACAAAGTAAGCAATTTCGAATGAGGATGTCCAAATTGTAGAGGCCAAATAGTTAAAGTAGAACCATGGGGAAAAATAGTCACGCACGTGGCTTTCTTATAATTGTTTTGAAGCCATGCAACAACCAGCTTTGCTGGTTTTCTTGCAAAGCAACGGGTGGAAAGCAGCCTGTTTCATTCAAATGAGTTTGAGCAGCTTGTGAGTTGCCCTCCTCAAGCGGTGGGGCTTTATATGTTAGTCACATGCTTGCTTTCATTTATTCAAGTTTTTAGAGCCAAAAAGAGAAAGAGAGCCGACAGAGAAAAAGGAGAAGAAAAAAAGGGAGGAAAGAAATAAAAAGGAGAAGGAAAAAGAGAGAAGAGGAGGAGAAAGAAAATAAAAGGGGAAATTTTAGTCGTCATTTTACAGTTTGATGAAATATTTGATGAATTTTAGAATTTGTTATTTTATGACATGTAGTTTACTTTGAGTATGATATTTATTTTAAACCTATTCTTATAGGTAGAAACCGATTAGGTGACTAATCAGAGAATCCAGAAGTCAGTTGAACTTGATCACCCATATTTTATGAGTGGATAATTTTTATTAGTTAAATATTTATAGAAAAATATCACTTTACCTATTATGTTATTTAATTGAATATGAATGATTTCAATGGAATAATGAAGCATGTTTATATAAGTTTTGTATAGATTTCAAATAAATGGCTTTTGGAATTTTTTTCAGAAATTATCAAATTTGATGTGATTTTAAAATATGAATTATGATGTTATTAAGTGAAAAATTTATCTTATGTTAAATGAGAAAGTGAAAGTGGCTTTAAACCACTTTACAAAATAACCTTACCTAGAGATGAGATTTTCCCTTGCTTTAACAGTATGATGAGCTTTCTATCTGGTATGACAATTTTCCTCTCCTGCGGTATAGTACATAGATATGACTATACGTATGCGTATGACATATTTATAGTTTTGCTCTATCCGCATGATATTAGATATTTCCGATAATTACATATTATCATATTATTTCTCTATTCTATCTGCGTCATAATATTGTTCCACTAGATATGATAATAAATCTTCTGGGTATTAGTTTGGTGTGGTTTTCAGTCTGAAAAAGATTATGTTAAATTAGTATTAATTACATTTCATTGAAATCGCTTCAGTATTTATGTTATTTAATATCAATATGGCATTTATATAGTATGAATAATATGAGTTTTACAATTTTAAATTCAGTGTTTGTATATTCTTACAAGATATGTTTTATTTTTAAAAATGATATCCACTCACTGAGCTTTAATGCTTACTCTTTTTCTATATTTTCCCTCCCATGTCATTGCAGGCTTTCGTGTGACTTAAAGATCAGATGTACGAGGTTGGTCATGAGACGTTATAGATAGATGTCATCTTTTGAATTACATGTTTATGTGCATATATTTCCTAGTCTATATTTTGTGAGCATGTTAATAGTATAGTATGTATATTACATGTTGGTGATGTGTAATGTTGTCTTAGATATAATGTTATAAAGAGTCTGAGATCCATTTGTTGTTGAATCTGAGTTGCTTTGTGAGAGGGATGAGGAATTCTAGTAGCAGTTGAGTTATGGACTTTTAGAGGTGTTTTTGTGGATAAATGCAAGATAGTTAAGGCAGAAAAAAATGGGAAATTCTACCAATTCTTCAGTAAAATTCTATTATAAAATTATTTTAATTTTCTTTAGTATTAGAGTTGTACAATGGAGGAGTAGTGAGTCAGTAAGTTATAAGACTTGTTCCAATTATCACTTCCATACGAGCAGCTGGATCCTAGAAATAATGACAATTGAGACGGGTTGTATCAGCTTATTGCACTTAAAGCTTCATGAAAAGCACATCCAAAACATAATGATATATTACAAAGTTGTTCCATCTTATGATGTTGAGTCCTCCTTTAACGAGCTAATTAGGTAAAAGGCAATTGTGTTATTTACTTAAACATTTATATTTTACCATCTACACTTGAGAATTGCTAATTCTCACGTAACATTATTGAGTCAACACAAATTTATAAAATAAATAGAGTAATACTATCAGTATAAAGTCTTTATCCCAACAGTGATATAATATCATATGAGTGGTTAAGTGGGCATATTTTACGGACCCTTCGGGTTTTGATCAAGTTGAGTAATGGGTCAAACGTTACTCGGATTTATATTTCTCAACTCGCCGAGTTCAATTTTTTGTTAAGTTTTAGTGTGAAAACTCGAAACTCGCCCCGAATATATTATTTAGAAAATGCTTAAATTATGTTACAATTAATAGGATTCAAAACCTCTGCACTCAGTAACACGTTTTGCATTATTACCACTATGTTACATCTCGTTCTATATGTATTGTGTAAAATTTTTTATTTATTGTATAATATTAAGTTAAATGAACCCGACCAAACCCAAATATGTCAGGTTCATTTTTATCTGAACTCAATCTTGGGTTTATTTTTGCCAACGCGACAACCCATTGGATTGGGCCAAACCCGAACCGACCTGTCTGGTGCCCACCCTTAGTCTTTATTGTTTTAACTTTCATGTATTCACTTTACCATTCACATGATATCACATCAGTTGGGAGACAAAGTTGAAATACAAACTTTGTACTTATAACATTACTCAAATAAAAAATAAAAAATGTAATATAGTTTCGGCCATGAAGGTTGACCCGACTGACTTTTATGGTTCAATTGAACCAAGTTAAAAATCTTTTGTCCAGCAAGATTGCTGGGACAGCCCATGGGCCAGCCAAAATATGCCATGCCAGATCTGGCTAGTACGGAAAAACAGGCAAATCATGCCTTGTTACAAGTTGCCCATGAATTTTTACACCTATTTAGGGAGAGAAAGATCTAATGGACACCCAATCATTCCTTTCAAACACCAAAACTACAAAATAATTTGATGATTATTTTGTTATTAATCATATGGATTGGAAGATTCAATAAGATAAATGGAAACAATTGATTAGCGTTAATAGCCAAATAAAATGCCCATACAATTATATCCCTATTAGATTAGAGTTGGGGTGTAATAAGATAGAAAATGGGGGCAGGGTAGAGCTACTCTGGTTAAGGCCCAATTTAAGATAACAGCCACTGGCTTGTCTGTCATGTCTAGGCCCAGATCTTTCTTATATCAGGCCCCAAATTATTGGATCAAATGGCCCATATTCTCAACCCCAACAACAGCTTCATGCCCTTGGGCTTGTTCAATATTACTCAAATCCAATAGCCTAGAGTTACCAAATGATAATGTTAAAAAATAAATTAAAAAACAGTTAGATTATTGTAATTTAATTTTTTTAACTTAATTTTATATACTTCCTAATAAACTACTTTTTAACTTTTTTTTTCATCCATAGATTGTAATAAATCAATAGTTTATGTCAACTCTTTCTGTCATTAAATTAGAAAAATAAATAACTATTAAAGAGTATATAAGCCGGAACTATAAAAAAATAGAAATCTCAAGTAATAAAACATAGGAGATGAAATAAAAATAATAATTTTATTTGTAAATTAAAAAATTCAAAAAACTTTAAGAAATCAAGTGGGATACATTTGGCAACTTGTCGACTCTTTGGATAATATAAAGTAATAATTGAGATGAGATATTTGATATATTTTAAATATAACAAAAAAAAAGTTTAACATAAAATATATTAGTCATATGACTTATTGAGAGGTTACTTGCCTTCCATTCCATAGTGCCTCAACTTGTCCATTCCGAATTTATTTATTTATTTATTTTTCTTCTTTTTAATTTGGATGATTCCATACTTTGTCTTTATATACTTTAATCTTGAGAAGGAGATGAAATTGACTCGTGTAGGCTTTGGTCAAACCCACTTTGCTCACATTAAATTGCATTAAATTTTATGGGTTGTCCAATTATTTTCCTTCATATTATAACATAAATTTAACTTTTGATTTTGTCACTTATTGTTGTAAAAATTTATAAAATAATAGAAATTAACATTCCTAGGATCATTAATAGAAAATTGCATTAATAAAAATAACCAAAATTAAGGGTACGAGTTAAAAAAATTCAACCCTTTTTAATTTATATAATTTATCTAATTATTCCTATTTGTTATAACAAAAATACATTTCAATCTTACATTGATTATCTGTGACTATTTAATAACTTTTTTGAAGATTATTTAATGAGTTCAGTGACTATCAGTTGAGTCTGATAACTATCTAACGAGTCCCGCTACTACTTAACAACTTTTTGATGAATTTAACGAGTCTAACGACTTTCCAATAACTATTTAATGAATCTGATAATTGTTTGTGACTGTATGACGATTGGAAAGTATTAGAGAATGATAAGTTTGGTTTATGAATGATAGATATTTTAACCATTTTAAGTGTAAATAGGTACATAAATTATATAAATTAAAAAATTAGTTATTTTTTAATTCATACCCTTAATTTTAGTTATTTCTCGTAATTTTCTAACAAAACTTTCTAATATAGATTTCAATTAACATTCCTGACACACATTATTTTTATAAAATTTTACTAAAATATTATTTTAATTCGAAATAATGAAATTAAAAATAATAATAAGCAGAGCAAATTATTAGGTCACGAGATAAATGCGTTCGGCTTCAAATCGATGTGGATTTCGGGATAAGGAGACATGTCAGGTGGTCCCCACCTACAACCAGTCCTTGACTCCTTGTTTTTGTCTCTCATACATCTCACGAGCAAACCAAGGCGCGTGTCTGACTTCTCCACCGTAAAAAAAAACACACTCGTTTTGACCTTTTCTTATCATTTTTAACATTTCTTTCTCTCCAGCCGTAAAAATTTGAAAAATTTAAACTAGACCAATGCGGCAGCACGTGGCATGCACGTGTGGTCAGAAACTCACCGAACCGGGTGCAATCATTACCCTACGCTACACCACACAACACGCACTTTCCGTCCCAATCCCGAACCATGAAACGGTGACGTGTCAGTTGACTCATTCCCTCTACGAGGAAACTTTTGTCGATTTTTACTTTCATAAAATATTATTTATTAAAATAAAATTTTAAGAAAATAAAAAATAGGAAAATGCTAGGGTACTGACCCACTATGTTCCCGGGAGCAACAGTAGCCCTTGATCTTTTAAAGAAAAATAATTATTAACAAATAATTAAATTTTCATTTTTAAAAATGCAAATAATTTGGCATATAAATATTGAGGGCGCAAATCATAAAAATTTAAAATTTGGAGAGGCCCTTGACCACCAAAAAAAAAAGAGTAAAATTTAAGGTGAATTTTGAAATAATTACTACAAATTCTAGAAAAAAAAAAATCAAATTTTAGGTGGTCGATCCTTATTAACAAATTGGGATACACGATTATCATAGGATTTTGAGATGTATAACATTACCCAAAAAATTATTACTACGACTATAATAGTGGTGTCAATAATTTTTCAATATTTTTTCCTAATATTTTAACAATGTAAAATTATCCCAAATTAATTTAAACAAATAGTATTATTTTTTTCAGAAATTTTAATATAATAAGAAAAAGATAGTGCTAAAATCCTGCTTCTATAAAAGTGTCGGTACTAAAGTGGTGAACAGCAAACTCTAAGGCTCTGTTTGGACAAGTATCTGCGATTGTGTTTTATGGTGTGTGCAGGCTGAAAATCTGAAACTGCTGCTAGCTCTGTTTAAGTCTTCAGTGCTGTCTCTGCAACCTACACTTTATTTTGCCACAATCAAATTTGAGGCTCCACCTTCACTCTTTTGTGTGTACGTCTTTCCATATTTTTACACAAACCCTTTTTCCCACTCTGTATGTTTTGCAACTTTTGTGCCTTTTTTTATTTATTTATTTATTATTGTTTGTATCATTTGTTTTCAAGATTACCCAACTCTACTCTAATATTGTGATCCATTTTTGTAGCTAGAATTTTAAATGAATGGTAAACTCTAATACCTTATATTTGAATCATGCGATTAAAAAAAAGTATAATTGAATAGAACTAAGATTTTGGGGTATTTACTCTGACTCCTCAGTTAAATTTTGAAAAAACACTTAATTCTAGACTTTTGTTAAACTAACACTTACCTCCCAAAAATTATCACTATTTTTGTAAAAACTAACACTTACCTCGTAAAAATCTGGTGTGTAAGTGATAATTTTTGGAGGATAAGTGTTAGTTTAACAAAAATCTGGATTTAAATATTTTCTCAAAATCTAACTGGGAGGTCAATGTAATTTCTCCCTAAGATTTGTGGTAAAAGGATGGAGAAATGGAACAAGTGAAACTACAAAAAGATAACCAAAACTAAAAATGTGATTTAAAAAAATTTGGACGTCATGAACACAAACTGATCGGGCGATAACTTGATAACTTTTCTTATAATGTTGAACACTAAAGATCGACAATTCGAGATTCTAAAAAGAGTTATTGAGTGCTAAAAACTAATATATATATATATATTAGTCTGTGAATAAGTGGTTTGTAATTAGGACATTTAAAATTTTTTAAAACATGGTTGCTAATAAACAATTCTTCCTGTAATTGAGTGCAAACTTGGTATTTTCAAAAGAATAGATATGAATCTCATGTTCTAGAATGTTTAGACTCCTTTTAGACATTAGAAAAAGTGTAATATACTCTCTACATATATCTTTTTCAAAGTTTATTCCAACCAACCAAACATATCCTTAGAGAAACTTTTTTCACATTAAAGAAAGAATTGAATCACCCAATGCAATATCATATATATATATATATATATGACCCAAAAATTAAGCACTTTCTCGACACTAATCTCAATTGAAGCTAGACAAGCTATTCATTCATTCTTCTCTATCTATAGTAATTTCCTTTAAACTTACCAAAGTGATTTTCAAGATCAAATCAAATGGTGAAATGTTTGATGATGAGGACCCAAACAGTCCCTTTGAGAGATGAATGAATGAAATGAAGTTGAATTGAATTGAATTCTCATTAAATGTTTGGTCCTCAATTATAAGTCTAGCAAATGTTTAGCTGTAGAGCACAGAGTATTGAGTAGCCTGGCCTGTCCTGTCCTGCCTTGCCCTGCCCGGCCCTGCGCTGTGCTTTGAATGCTGAGATGACAATGATGCCTAGAAATATATTTTCTACTAGTAGGCTGAAGTACCACCAATGTACTCAAATATCACTATATAATGTCATGCTTCAAATCTTTCTCTTTTCAATTTTTACTTTTAACTTTTACACTTAATAGGAACTTCAATTAATTTTACCCAAAAGAAAAAAAAAAAGAAAAAAGCTAGCTAGCTAATTGCCATGCATCTTCCATTATGGGAATTTACCATTTATTTTTTGGGTTATTTTACTTGTGGGTATTGAATATTTGAGTCGATGACTCCGTAATAAAATCGAGAATTGGGAATGAGTTGTAAATTAGTTTGGAATTTAAAAAAATAACTATATAACCGATTCGATAACATTATTCAACCGATATCGTCAACTCTACTTTGATCGTTCTATTGAATTAATGATCTTTTCAATAACTTAATACACTAACAATATGGTTGTTTTGATTTGTGTATAAAAAAAGAAACATATTTTAGGAATTAAACACAATTTATTGACTAAAATTATTATTTTCTTAAATAAAAATGTACTTTTTTTAAAGAATATATTCTGAAAATACATGTTAAAATAAATATGGTAACAATTGTCTCTCTCTTCTCTCTTAAGTCTTTTGTAATTAATGATAAAATGGACCATTGTCAAATCCGGTACCGTTACCTTGACTGTACGGAGAGGGGCTTGGGTCGGGGGCAAGGGTAGGGAAGTAAATAAGCGAAGAGAGGGTGAGCAAAAGAGGAAAGCGAATGGGAACAGAAAGAAATGAGGATCAGCATTGACATGTCAATCGAGAGGGAGATAAAATTAATATGACAGTAAGTGCACAAATTTAGGAGTTGACAGATCGCTAATTAAGAGGACCTCTTTACTCTCCATGTGGGGCTGGAAATCTCTGACAGACCTGTGACACCATCATTTTGGAATGTGATGTAAATTTAAAAATTTAATTTGGTTGGTTGGAATAGGGATCGAAGAAGAAGAAGAAAAATTATTTAAAAAAAAAAATTTTCCAAAAATGTAAAATGAGAGATTGGATTGGAGGAGTCTCAATCAAGAATCTCTTTTTATGTGGAGACCAAACAAAAGAGAGTATGATGTGAACAGTAATTTCCACTGTCATCACTGTCCTAACCTTGCAGGCATCTACAGTAACATCCATGCACATCTTTTATGTCATTTTACTTTCTTGCCCTTTTAGGGGTTCTTTTTTTTTTTTTTTTTTTTTTTAAATCAAAATTTGATTTTNTTTTTTTTTTTTTTTTTTTTTTTTTTTTTTTTAAATCAAAATTTGATTTTGACCGAAGGCAACGGTTTGATGTATGTTCGGTAGACAGATGTCAAGACACCCTATCCGTGTCTCTGGGATTTGCTTTTAATATTTATTCAGTATTTTATTGCTTTAAGAAAACATAAAAAAATAGAGGAAATTGTCATTTTTTTAAATTATTTTTGTCTACTTAAGTTATGAGTTATTTTCAAGCAAATTGTTAAACGATGATAAATGCGATCAAACAATGTAGGTTTGAGTGTTAGAGTATTACAGTTACAACTCGAAATTATAGATAAATTTGGAGCGATGCTAGATGCATGGTTACTGACTTACAAATACTGTATATTTAGACGATAATTCTTTGCAATACATGAAACCAAAGTTGATAATGATTCTAACAAACTTTAGCGTCAACAGGTGTTGATAGCGAGCATTACAGACAAGAAACTCTTGAAGGCATGACAGACATATACGATCTACTAATGTTTGGGAAGAAAGTCTTTCTGGAAATTCCGAAAAGGGTTTTTGACTAATTTGGAGAGCTATAAATAAATTTCATACTTTCTATGAAAATTGGTTTGGGCATCTAATTTTTTTTTTCAAATATTGCTATTTCTGAAAAAGTCCATTGATTTTTTTTTTTCCATAGTGTAAAAGAAATTAAAAATTTACAATTCATTCTCATTATTCAAAATTAAGTATCATATATTAGTTAAATGGAAATAATTTAATATAATGAAGGAATCAAAATTAAAGGTTTAAATTAATAATTAATTTCATTTTTTATTATTTTTTTCTATAAGAATAATGGTTTGGTTATATAAAGAGAGGGAGAAGACAGGTGGTGAGGTAGAGTATTATTTTGCATTATTTAAATGTGAAAGATTATGCTATCTCTTTAGATGAATTTTATAATACAAAGATGATAAGGGATGAATATGTGTGTTGTCTTGGTGTTGTTAAATGAATTAATTAAGTTAGATTAGATGATTATCCATTCAAATTGATTTGTTTTTAAGATATAAAACAAGTGGGTCCAGGTGGAACTGCCTGGCTGATTAGTGTCTGTTCATTTTAATATTATTAATTAATTTCTTGCTTTGAAATAATTAGGAAACTTCATTTGATTTGAGCACCTTCTAAACTTTTATTTTGGCAAACCTTTAATTATGAATGGACAAAAATGCACTTTACCAACCCTTGCTTCATTACAATCTTTTCCCAAATTTATTAGGGTTTATTTGATTCCAAATTTAAATATTATGATCATCTTAACGTGTGTTATTATGACACAAATTAAGATTTCAAATAATATTTGTTCATATTATTTTAATCATTAATTTATCTTAAAAATTGTTTTTATTACAAAACTTAATGAATGTAATAAAATAATTAATTTAACACAATTTTAAATGTAAACTAAAGATTTTAATTATAAGAATTCATATTTTTTGAGGTCTAGGGGCACACGTTAAGACTATCCTAAATATTATTTTCTATATTAAAAAAGAGTAGTGTGTGTCGTAATACCTCAAAGATTGTGTAATTATCATTCAAAAAAATTGTGTAGTTTTATTGGGTTTTTTTTATTAGAAACACATTTCGACATCGAAATCAAGTTTTTAATTATAAAATATAATATTAAAAGATTTTTATAGTAAAATTACGTAAATTTTAAAGGATTAATAAATATCCTTAAAACGTATATCAAGTTACGCATTAAACATATATTAAAATAAAATTAATATTGTTTAAAGTAGTTTTAATATATAATTATGAAAGTAAGTTTAAACTTTTTTAAATTTGAACATATTTAGTAGTTTTAATATATACCAAGTTTAGTTTATTGTTAGATTACCAACTTTAATAACTTGTGATTAGTCAAATAATAACTAAATCAAAGTCATAATGACTATCTTGGTTGTAGTTCATAAAAGAATAAGAAGAATGAGATGAGGTAAGATGAGGTTGATTATATAATATAACTCTAAGGTTGTTGTAACTTAAAATCTCGACACTATTTAATAGATGTTTATTTTTTTAATATAATGGTGGAAAGAATTACTGAATTCGGCATGAAAAAAAAACTACTTTTTAACTTTTATTTTCTATCCATGAATTATAATATCAAAGGTTACGAAAAATTTATCAAATTAAGTTAAAAAAATTAAATTTTAATAGTGTAATCATATATACGAGGGATCACCATTAATACAATAACAAATATACGTACAAGTTGTAAAAGATGATGTAAGCATTGAGAAACAATTTGAAAAAAATTTCATTTCATCGTTAATGTAGATAATGTCAAATTAATGCAATAACTAGTTCTTTGTATGTAGAAAAAAAAAACCTTTAATTACAATGTGAAACTAAGAATACGATATTGACCCAAAACATTTTTTATTCAAAATTAAATATTGACTTATACTTAATACTTTATAATTTTCCTTATATTAATCCCTCCCAAGTCATCTAAAATGTAGCAAATTTTGACTATTTAAAAATTTATCAAATTTCTTTTGATTTTTCACAAAATTGACCAAAATTCATTAGAAACGGCTTATGAAACTATCTATATCTTATATTTCAAATTAGCAAAATTCATTTTGTAATAAGTTACATGTACTATCATCTATCTAACACAGAAATATACAAATAGAGAGAGAGAAGGGTACTATTGTCTTTTCGCAAGCATAAAACCAGCCAAGGAAACCCACAAGGGGGTGCCCAAATCGGCCAAAAGGCCAAAAGGGAAAGAAACATATAAAAAAAAGGAAAGAGATAATAAAAAATAAAAAATAAAAATAAAACAAAAGAACAGTGTGGGGTTGTGTTGGGATGAGCTGTCCTACTGCATTAGATGCTTTATCTGATGCTTACCTGCGCTGTCTAGCTGCCATGGACTCTCAAACACCCTCTTATTTACCATAATGCCACCCCCCCTCTCTTCTTCCTCTTAATTCTATTTTGTCTTTTCCTCTTTCTCCTCCATTAGTTTATTGTGATGCTTTAATTAGACAAATAATCAAACATTCACATGAGTAGTAAGATTTTTTATCATTTCCTTGCCTCACACTCACTTGTGAATTGGGTTTCCAAATATTTTGAATTTGTTAACCCAAATCAAATGAAGAAATCTTTCATGGGGTTCCCACAATTTGACCAATTTTGATAGTAGTAGCCAATATATTTTTAGTAATATTATAAAATTATTCAAATTTTGTCAAGGATTTCCATCACATAGTTAGAAGGGTGGAGAGCAAATAGGGAACTTCTTTTGCCTAACAACTTTTGTCCACTAATAATCTAATAAACATGTATAATGGTGTTATTTATTAATAAAAGATCCGTTTAATAATATTATCGATTTTTGATAATCGTTCGACTGATGTTTTGAAAAATAGATTAAAGTACGATGATAAAAGATACCACGAAGGCCAATAGTGTAGATATGGGAGAAGTAGATGATGAGTTAGAAATGAAAGTGTATGTATTTGGGTTTGGGTTTGGGTTTGAAGGTAAGTAGAAAGAGAGTATGAATGTTTTTTTATGTAATGTAACAAAGGCCGATTTTTAACATTCCTTTTACGAGACCCCACGAGTGGACTTCTGCTAAACTTTATTTTCTCCCAAGGTCCCCCACCTGCCTGCTGCTGATGAGCCTGTTGCTGCTGCTTCTGCTTCTATCGAACAACAACAAGGCTTCATCAGCTTCACTCACTCTCTCCCTCTCTCTCTGTTTTTCTTTTTCTTTTATTTTCTCTCTCTCGGTCAATCTGAAGGCAAACAACCCCACATACACAAACTCCTAGTCCTACTTAGGCCCAGACTTCTGCAAGATTTTTAACACTTTGCTTACTTTTTTGTTTTTTTTTTGTGTTTTTCTCTCGAAAGTCTAAGCCAAGAAGAAGAAGAAGAAGAAGAATGAGTTTGTTTGTGCAGCCAGGGAGAGTCTAAACCAAAAAGAAAGAAAATGGGGTTCATCGGTAATCTATCAGCTCAGCTGTGAACCAAAAAACAGTAATATAAATTAATATTTATTATAATTGTGATAATTATTATTATCATTAATTTTTTTTTTAAATTTTGTTATTTTAAAAATAAGATAGAAAGTCTCAAGTTAGCTAGCCCACACCACCCCACCAAATGGAACTTACAGATTTGCAAAGCAATAAGCAAAGCAACAATAATTCTTCTTCAGAGCCCCACCATCATCAGTCTCACCACCACCAACACCACCACCACCACCATCACCACCACCTCCAACAGCAAAAGCAACAGCAACAGCAACAGTCTTCTTCTCCTCAGCAGCTTGTGGTCCCTTTTGATGGCAGATCAGGGCCATTCATGGGCTCCATCTCCATCCAAGCTGGCCTCACACATGGCCCTCCTGCTGCTTCTGCTGCTTCTTCTTCAAGTGGGCTCTCTTCATCCTCCTCATCCTCCTCCACAAACCCAACCCCACCTCAGCTCGTCGACGCCTCTCTTGCCATCGCCACCAGATCTACTCCTCTCATCGACTCTAGCAAGAAGACTCAAAATTTAACGATCGCAACAACTGCAACAACGACGACGACAACAGCAGCAACAACAGCAACGACCGCGACCACGACCACGACCACGACGACCACAAACCCACCAGTGAAACGCTCTACCAAGGATAGGCACACGAAGGTGGATGGACGAGGGCGGCGCATCAGAATGCCAGCAACGTGTGCAGCTAGGGTTTTTCAGTTGACTCGAGAGCTTGGACACAAATCTGACGGCGAAACTATCGAGTGGTTATTGCAGCAAGCTGAGCATGCGATAATTGCAGCAACTGGGACGGGGACAATTCCTGCAAATTTCTCGACTTTGAATGTTTCTTTACGAAGTAGTGGATCTACGCTTTCGGCTCCGCCATCGAAGTCTGCTCCTCATTCGTTTCATGGCGCGTTGGCTT
The DNA here is from genome assembly GCA_026212285.1 of Bursera cuneata. Lineage (NCBI taxonomy): Eukaryota > Viridiplantae > Streptophyta > Magnoliopsida > Sapindales > Burseraceae > Bursera > Bursera cuneata. Next base: position 13,476 of record JANLJB010031134.1, read on the forward strand.
TGGCGCATCACCCTCAGTACGAAGAAGGGTTCCCGCATACTGCGTTATTAGGGTTTCATCAGCAGCAGCACCAGCAGCACCAGCAGCATCATCTGATGACAGCTGATCAGATAGCGGAAGCACTTCCGAGTGGCGCTGGAGACAGCGCTGGACGAGGAGATTCAAGTGAGAGTTACATGAGAAAAAGGTATAGAGAAGATTTATTTAAAGAAGATAATCAATCACAAGCTGAAAGCGGCGGCGGCGGCGGTGCTGGAGGTGGAGGAGGAGAATCTTCAATAAACAAAGCATTCAAGAGTGGGTTAACGTTGCCTAAACAGCAACAACAACAAGAAGGAGGATCTTCAAGCTTGCTTCGTTCATCAAACCTTTTGCCAGCCACAGCCATGTGGGCAGTGACACCAAGTAGTGCAGCTGGAAGCACATTCTGGATGCTTCCAATGACTGCCGGTGCCGCTGCTCCCTCCCTGAACACCGCCGTCTCCGGTGCAGGCCCATCAGAACAACAACAACCCCCCCAGATGTGGCCTTTCCAAGCATCACCCTCACCAGCAACACCATCGAGTGGAAGCACACTACAAGCGCCACTACATTTCGTGCCAAGATTCAATTTTCCGGGCAATCTTGAGTTCCAAAGCGGGAGAGCAAGCCCTCTCCAATTGGGTTCCATGCTAATGCAACAACAACAACAGCAACCGTCTCAGCATCTTGGGCTGGGAATGTCGGAGACCAATTTGGGCATGTTAGCTGCACTCAATGCATACTCAAGAGGAGGTTTGAACATGAATTCTGAGCAAAACAATCCAATGGAGCATCACCATCACCACCAACAACATCAGCAACACCAGCCGCAGGGCACCGATAGTGGAGATGAGGATCCGAATAGTTCACAATGACCGAATTTTTAATTACAAAAAGAAGAATAAGCCGGGGTTAGTTGCTCTTGATTCACTAAACGATATATATATATAAAATCTTTGACAAACTTGGTCATAATGCAGCTTTGATGATTTGTTATGATTTTTCATTGTTATTATTATATAGGAGTAGTAGGAAGCTCTAGAGAGATCGACCGATATGTTATTGGGTTTGTTTTTGCAGATTTGGAAGTTCAATTTGTGATGAATTTGAGTGCTTGAGAAAATTTCAATGGAGTGATTCATCTGAGGAGAGACATTAATTTCCTAGTTGCCCATTTTGGTGTTTTTTTCTTTTCTTTTTTATTTTTTGGGGTTAATTTTTGAAATGTCTAGATTGATGTGAAGAAGCTTGAGATGTAATTTGTTTAGTTTGGTCCAAAGGGACTAGAAAGGAAACACTAGAGAGTAGAGAGAGTTTGTATAGCAGCATATTTGTTTGTGTTTAGAGTTATTATTGTTAGTATTTTGCTTTGATTGTAAGAAAAATATCCAAACAAGCAAAAGGAATTGAGAGGAAAAAACTCAATTATTTTTGTCATTTCATTTGCATTATACTATCTTCTTCTTCTCCTTCACATTCTATATATATATATATATATATATATATATATATATATATATATGACACTTATTACAAATTTAAACCAAACCCTTCTAATTTCTAGTTTAAGCAAAATTCAATCTCTGAAATCTTTTATACAATTCTAGAACTTTTGTATACCTTCAAAAGATATGCAATTGGGTCATGAACTTAGCAATGCCCACTCTTTACATTCTCTAAAGCATCTCCTTTCTCTCCCAAATGGCCAAAATGGAAAAAGAGAAGTATCTCAAAAGAATTGCTTTTTAATTTTCTCATAGAATGAAGAAAAGAACAGCAAAAATCAATATATATGACACACTGCACAAGCACAAGCAAATCCAGTTCCATAATTGCTTGAATGTTTTACAGAATCTTTTTTTTTTCATTATTAAAATATGATTTTTAAAATATGATTATTTCTGATCTTGAAAAAACCAAATCAACCATCTCCTTCTTTCTCACTTTGTTTCTCCAGAGGAGAAAATTATTAGGTAAGAAATGCATAATAAAGTAAGAAGTCAGCTTGCTGTTTTACCTTCTGGGTTCTGACACTTCTGCCATTACCATATTTTAATATAAAGTTTTCAACTGGCTTGCTGAGAAATACATATATAAAAGTAGAAGCAGTAATAAGTACTTATTAATTATGTCTTTAAGGCTGCTTTTTTCTGATTAAAAAATTTCTGGGCATGTTTGATATATCTATTTATGAAGGCCCACCTCCCCATAAAAGCTCCCTGATTTCCGGGGAGTTTTATTTTTATACGTTGGATGTGAATCATCTTTCAAAAATCTGAACATATGAGAGGGCTACTTCATTGTTATCTCAGAACAATTAATCTTAAAATTAAATATAATACAATCTAAAATTATTAAAATATTCACAAAAATATTTAATAGTGTGTAAAAAACTGTTTCTAAAATTAAAAAGTTACTAGAAAAGAATTATTAAATATATAATATACATATATATTTTAAAATTCTTGGAGAAACTATGATTGTATTTTAATTTTTGATGGATGTACATGTACTATCGATGAAATTGAACAGCTTTCAAGTCATTTGATTTGTGCCCGGGGAAAGGGTTGGGTCAACACGGTGAGTTTAGACTTTCTCATTTGGTTTCTAGTTATGTTTTACAGACGTTGAGAAGAAGTGAAGTGAGTACTTTTGTTTTGACTTGTACAGTCAATTCAGATGACTTTCCCCTTCTCATTCTCCATCAATCATTCAGGTTTTTACCATTTCCTTTTCACCCTTTTATTTTATTATTATTATTTTTTGCAATAACTTCGCCCCTGCCCTTCTAAGAGTCTTCTTTTCATAAGTAATAATAATAAAGAAGTCTACTACACACAAGAAATAATACCAAGTATTATTATAAGTCAAAAGAGTATATATGAGATGTACTTGTTTAAAAATAATTAAATTATTAATGACGAGACGAAACCTATAAATAACTCTAGACGTATCAACTTAAAAGTTAAAAGACATGTTACTCTCGGCGGTTCGAGATATTGAAAAAAAAAATGAAAATAACAATAAAAATGATTTTCATATTTAACAATTTAGTGAAAACACGTAATGACTCTAGGTTTGTCAAATGCATTATACCATATGTTGCTCATTCGCATTCGATGTCGCTTAGATTTTTCTAGTAGCTACAAAAAGTTTATCATCTTTGATGCTCATCGTCAATATGATAATTTAAAATAAATTTCTAATACGTGCAATTATTACAAATCATAATATCAAGATAAGTCCGCGTGGCTAGGTTTGTAACTCATTTTAAATCCTCTTTTTACTTTCGAATATCTCTTGGGATTTATCTTAAATCTACCTTTTCTTACTAGATAGAGTTTTAATCCAATTAGAAAATAAAGATAGTTAATATCAATGTCGAAAATCTTTAAGTATCGCAAAGAGTGTAGGATAATAATAAAAATGAAGTTTCTTTAATCCTATACCTAACAAAGATTACAAAGAATCAATATCAAGAAGTAGAGAAGCCCCCATATATATCCACTTGAGAGTGGGAAAATTTTCCAAACCCAAAAGTATCATCTTTTACATAAAATCTAACTTTAATCTAATTCTTCAAAGATTGGGATATGCCTTGAGAAAAAAATGGATTCTTTCACTGTTCAAGCATGGAATTCTATGCCTTGAATAGTTATGTCTTGTTGGGTTACTTTATTTGGTATATCTTCCCATCAATGTTTACTTGTAAATTGTTGATTCTCTCTTTAGGCCAGTGGAAGAGGTAGAGGTGTAAAGAGAGATTAGGTTTATCCACTTGTTTAGTCAATTGATTTTGATTCCATGTTTACTATAATATCACTTGGGTTTCATCATGTATGACTCTATGAGTATAATTGTTGGATAGGTTACTACATTTACAAATTTCTTACATACATAACCTCTAATATAACTTATAACATTATATATATTTAAATCCTAATAAAATTAAAATAAAGAGTCTTTATGTCACATTATTGAGAGCCTCGTTTCAAAAAAATATGCTGCTTGGGAGCTTTACCAGGACTAATGAGTAAAAAACCTAGAGCCGTGAACGATCTTAGAAACCAATCGCACTTCAAGAAAAATTTCTCAATATCGTATTTATTTAGAAGAAAAAAATTATATTTTTATTATGATTTTATAGAACGACATTTAGTTAAATATGTCCGTATAGTCAGAAAAGTCAAAGGGTTCAACAAGTCTGATTTTACTCCAATTACTTGAAATACATTTCGGACAATATCATTTTTCCATTGGGTATGGCTTCAACTATTCCTCAAGCTCGCAAAAATCAAGGAGGTAATCACTTGGTAGGCATTGTTTGATCCTAGATTCAATGTAGAAGATACAAAATTTTAACTCTTGAACACACAACACTGTAATAATTCTTAAGAATTCGTTTAAAGTTAAACAATTTCTAATCAGGGTAATTACTTTGTTGTCACTTCAATAGCTTATCTAGCGACAGTAATTAGCAACTTTTATTGAATTTCGTTGATGATTAAATTGTTCTATTTATCAATAAATTCATGTTAATCAAACATTATTATTCACTAATTAATTGTTATTTTTATATAATAATAATAATTGTTAAATATTTATATAATAATAATAATCTTTCGCGCCAGAAGACAACTTTTTGGACATCAATGAGTGTTTTGCTCCACTGCTTCCGCAATTTCCGCAAGACAAAGCCAAGCTAATTTGGAATTAATAAATCAATTAAATAATAAAAAATATTTTATTATTATTTTTTGTATACGGGGTATATAATATTAAATAATAATTTATTTTGACTTGCGTATTATTGGAAAAACGAAGATGGAGGTAATGATGAGAGAATGGAGGGTGAGGATTGAATTGTTGAGGGAATGAAATTCCAAGCATACGCGTTTCACGTGCACCAATCATTTGACCTCTAAGTGCGCCTTTGGTTGTAAAGAAATCAAAACAAGTAAAAGGCAAAGCGCGTGTTTTTCTATTTTCTATATCTCTCTTCTTTTCCACAAGTTGCTTGCACAAGACGACGGTGGGATCTTACTATCGTACTTGCAACAGTATTGCTACCGGCACCACATTAATTATAATATTATAACTCAATTAGCTACTATTAAAGTTTCGATTTTAGGAGATTTAATAGTTTTTTTTTTAATTGTACAGCTAATATCAATCTCAAGTGTATGAATATTATTCCAAAGAAATTACAACGTTACAGATAATAATTCTTGTTAGTAATGAAAATATGTGACTAATAATTCTATCGTAATCTTATTTTTATTTTATCCGTTTTTTAGAAACTTGATTGATTGTCAAAAAATAAAATAATAAAAGAAGAGAATAACGACAAACTTAAACATTCATACGTATTAGAAGTTATCTCTTAAAAAATCCTAAAAACTTGTAAGAAAAATAAGATAAAGAGAGGATCCTTACTTTTAATCACGAGTCATAACTGACAAGCGAAGCACTTGTTTAATTGACTAAGTAATAAAGAAAAAATAATAATAAGGGTTTGATTGAATTTCAAAATACCTATATAAACTTAGTTTTTTTTTAAAATTATCGTTAAATTTTTATGGAAATATGTTGATACAAAATGGGAAGAGCCTTGTTTAATAACTTAAAATTAGAAAATGATTGTCGGTGATATTACCAAACTCAACACCAACCCTTCGATTAAAATAGAAAACTTTAATGTTTTATATTTGAAAAGGAAAAAGTATAAATAAATGATTCTTGATTATCATGATTCACGATTAGCTAACTAATCTTTTTGATTCATATATCATAACAATAATAATCGTACTCGTTTTCATCATAGCTTTTTTTCACAAACATGATTGGTCATATATCCTCCTCTTCTCATCAATCATATTGATTTGAAATCTCAATTTTGTCTACACAATAACGACAAACTAAATTTCTTGACATTAAAGAATTCATAACATTAAAAAAAAAAAAAGATGATTTATAGGACATCTATGAAAGATAATATCACCACATCAATATAGATATATATATATATATATAATTCTGATGAAGTGAAAGTTTTCAAGTCATCCTTATTGGTCTTGTAACGTATTTAGTAATGCAGGATTCGCATAAACTGATCCAAACACCCACGTTTAAAAGGATTCGCATAAACTGATCCAAACATCCACGTTTAAAAAAAAAAAGTATTTAGTAGTAGTTGAATCATGATCCGAAAATTGACCAGGATCTTTAGGACTAAATTAACTTGATAACATTATTGGACGAAGAAGTTAATGTTTTCAACACATTACATAGAGTCTAGAATCTTTGTTCATGAAAAAGATTTAGGATAAATTTTTTGAAAAACAATTTCTATTATTCTATTGATATATTGACAGGCATTAGGTTGAGCATTTGGTGAACTCTATAAAAGTTTTTCCTAAAGATGAGCATCAAAGATGTTTAGAAGTGAATCATAGGTCAGCTCACTGCATATTTCTCGGGTCAAGGAAAAGAAAAAAGGAGACGAAACAAAGGCTCTATACAAATGAAATTCATTTGTTAAAACCTCCTTTACAATATATACAATGCACCGATTGGTTATGATTTATTTACCTTTTGAACCGATTTTGCTTCACTTAAATACAATTTTTAGCAGAAATTCTTGGAGCATCAGAGCTTGCATTATATTACATCTCTATCCTGTTGCACAAAGTGTGAGATTGGATTAAGAGATGAATTGTTACAGATATGATTGAGAGACAAGTTAAGTATCCTCAACATAACATTTCACATAAGCTTGAAGAAATCTCAAAATTCTGCATTTTTTTTAACCATTGACTTACTGTTCATATATTTGGTGTTCATATATTTGGTAAGCATCGTGCCAGAACCTCTTAGAGTGTCCTACTGTCTTCCTTCTTTTCTCGAGATTCCAACGAGAAGAGAGACAAGACCCTCATCCTGTAGAGCATGATCAGTCAATAACATCGTAATCTCACAATAATATTAATATTTAAATGCCCTTGTCTCCATTTTAGCAGACAACTAAATTTACCAAGAACTACTGTTTCACACATCGTATTCTCCTTTTCATACTATGACTTTATGGCCACCATGGTAGGATGAATTTCAATATATTTCAATAGTCGAGACATCTGGATTTTCATATGCATGTCAGTACTAACATGGGATTCTTGATATTCAGAAATCTCGTGACCCTTTCCATGTTCACTAAGTTCTAAATTGGAGGCTACTTACAACCTTACTTGTTATAGTAACAATGAGAAAGTAGTTAAAATAAAGAAAATATTATTTTTTCATGATGCGCATGATTATAGTAATAAGGAAAATATAGATTATAGTGAAGCAAATATTATAAACTAATCATACTGATGGATGCCCTCTGCATATTTTATCATATAAATTGATATAAGATAATCTTTCATGATGAGAGATAATAGTAGCATTAGTAGCTTACGACAAAGTATCAGCTAAATAAAATATCGGAAGCCTCCCCAATCCTGAACCTCTCCAGTTTCTTCTCTTTGAAGAAATAACCTCCTCTGTCGCTGAGCCAGTTGCAGTAAGAACAAACTGAAAGATGCATTCATCAGTATCATAAATATAGCCAATATGATCCATGAACCAAGTTCAAGAAAAATTAAATGACTGGGAAAGAATGTTTAAGATGTACCAAGGGAAAGAGTATGGCCATGACTCCATAGCTCACAAGAGGTGAGAAAAAGAAAATAGCAAGAACACAAGGGCTTCCTGCGAAGCCATAAAAAAAATTAAAATTGTTGACTATGTCATCACAATTATGAATGTAATAATATGGTAAAAACTGAAAGAATTGTAAAGTCTCTGAAGCATAGTCACCCACGACATGTTGATAAAATTATTACACATAAACCCACAATAAAAGAAATTAATACTATTTTATTAATTTTTACTCTTTAGATTTTGATTTCTGTACTTCCTATCTATTGCTAAGAAGAAGAATTAAACGCATATCAGTTGCTCTAAAAGAGTAATCTGTTACCACAAAGCCAAAGTAACTGTTATTACTCTGCATAAACATTAAGTTTACACATGAAATTTGAAGAATATTTCTATGATAATATAACCAAATCAGGGCGTTCAAAATCCAAAATATTTCTTAAGAAAGTGAGAAGTGAATCAATTTTAAAGGAGGGTTCTTTACATAATTTTCCTTCTAGTAAAATATATCTCATATAAACCTTGACTTCACTGTCATATATTAATGAATATAGACCCTTGATCTTCAAGGGATGGAGCATATTAAAGACTGCATAGTGGAAAACACTGCTTAGAGTTTATTGGGTCAACACCAAATCTCTCTGACAATTAGCTTGCCACATTGCTAAAGAGCTATAAGTATGTGGGGAAGCAACAACAGACGGTTAAAGGCAAGCCATATGAAACTAAAATAATTTGTCATGTTAAATTAATTAAAATTACCAAAGGGTAAAACACTAAAATGCATAAGGCAAGCAAAAAGAATATATTACCAAAGCCAGCAAAAAATGCCCAGTTAGATTCAAAAAAGTCCAGCCTTTTGTCCAGACCCACTTCAGAAAAGTTCCATTTATACCTAAAAAGTGCAAAAGCGAAATTAGCCATTACCCGGTTAAAAGTAAGTACAACAAACCAAATAGGAGGTACAAACTGACAACATACTCGAAACAGTAATAGGCATACATCCAGGCTAGAAGTAGGAAATTAATTGCCTTCCCAAGGTAGGGTATAATTCCTGTAGCATATACCTGCATCGGATTTCCAAAGACTGAAGATTTCATCTAAAAGGGTAACTTTTGCAAATTAATTTCATATTTGTCTGCCAACAAAGTATTTATTCTTTAATTGAAAAAGAAGAAGAAGCAATCAAGCATTCTATTGACAATTAGGAATAAAATTTATATCATGAAACATATCTAACCTCTAAAAAGAAGAAGCTCAAAAGAAGCACCGAGTACACTTGTTCACCTATTCCAATCATGACCCTGCACAGAATGAAACAACAAATGAACCTTTCACACTGGAGTGAACACAATTTCTTATTTGAGAAGAAATGCCAATAACCAGCAGTACCCTCCTAGGCCAGTGAGTCTGTCATTAGTATTTTGAGAGGTCTCATTTTGCTTTGAGGGTTTGAGTACAGTCGGGCCCGATCTTCCCATTGCAGCAAACCCGTACTTGGCAATGTCATTGTACCTGAATTAAGACATTTTAAACTAGGGGGACTACGAATAAAACTGTGGAAGAATTGATTGGAAATATCAAATACCACATTCATGTCATGGTTTGAAAGTATAGAAGCAATACTCCAATAATTCAACTTCCTTCCTAATTATGATGTGACATCTTAGAGGAAGGTTACGGATTTTGATGTCATGAGATATGGATATATAGATTATAGTATTCAATTTCCTTCTAATTAGGATGTAACAACTTACATGCAAGGTTTAAAAAATTTACATTGAAGGATTTGAAGGTCAAATATGGACATATCGATTAACATCAATACAATTTGTGGACCAAAAGAAAAGAAGGAAAATTTTACAACGTCTTTGAATCTTGAAGAAACTCTAAGTATGGTTCATTGATGCATATTTTAATCTCAAAATATCAAATATCTACACTGCCAATTACTAATTTTTTAAAAGTTTAAGCCAATAAACTGATTGACCTATTAGATAAAAAGAATGTAACCTTTGTAGTCAATCTCTAAACAATTGCTATTCATTTATCTCGTAATAAAGAACATAAGAAATATCCTAGAATATTTTATTTTTTCTAAACCAAGAATACCTCCTGTTCTACAATTAAACTTCAATATGTTTATTAATTAAACGAAATTCTAGATGCTTTACCAAAAAAAAAAAAAAAAAAAAAAAGGAAAAACTATAATTGCTGCNGCTTTACCAAAAAAAAAAAAAAAAAAAAAAGGAAAAACTATAATTGCTGCTCTAGAACCAATTGATCACCAAATTTGAGACTTAATTTGCGGGCTGTAGCCTTAGTGAAAATACTTTGCTGTTAATCATGAGCTGATTTAAACCCTAGAGCACGCAACCAATTCATTTAAAAATTTTAAAGGATGAAGCCTGATAATACATGTTTCTCATGCGCCAAATATTGTGATAAATCAAAAGTTTAATGATATATTCAAATATTATGCAATAAATTGCCAGATCAAAGTCCAAGTGGTAGTTTATGGTAGGATCACCCTATATATTGTTGCTGATATTAAAGATACTGGTTAAGATCAAAAGTCCAGAAATAAAGGATTAGGTTTTCAAAAAACATCATGGACCTCATCAATGCATGATAAGAACTTAAAGGATGAAAATATTATAGCCATCTAGGTTACTGTAACCTACATAAAACAATAAAGACACATGCATAATCTAAAAATTGTAACATAGCAAGGTAAAATTAAAGGGAAAATAATACCAGATATTACTTAAAATAAAGCTGAACACGTACAAAGGGTAAAACCAAAATACCTGCAATTGATGACAGAAATAGGAGATTATAACTTGTAAAAGTCAATTGAATAGTTGAACTATACATAAAAAAGTTAACTTTGAAATCAGAGAAGTGGACTAGTTTAATGGTTATAAATGAACAAAATAATGTGTCCTCTCAAAAATATATAGACAACACGTGTACTCTCAATACATCATTAATTTTTAATAAATTGAAGAAAATTATTCAAAATCATTATTTAGTAGCTATGAAGGTTTGAAACAACACTCAGATTCTTCATGAACTTGAAAAGAAAGCATAGGAGCATATATTCAAAATTGCAGATATTGTATAAAAAGCAACAAATCCAAAAGGTTTTATTCTGAATACAACAGGCATAAGATAGATAGAATGCTCCATGATTTTTCTGAAGAAAGGGAAAGATGTCCTCACAACAATAGGAAAAAGTATGAGAGCAAGTATTCAAAAATTGACAGCAGAAAACAAACAAACAAATTAATAAAAGGCCTAGATTGAGTTAGTCTCCTCAGTATTAATGGTCCAATGATGATAGAATCATTACAAATAACTCATTTGAGTTTTGTTTGGATTTCTTTTATCTATTTGAAGTTCATTAAGCTTCTTTCCTTGAGTAGATTAGTTCCTTTTTTATTATGATTTGGCCAACATCAATTGGTCTTATTATTATTTTTTCTAAACAAGACTAATTTGACTAATGAAGCAATCCTAAGATTTTTTCCCTCTCCTAACTAATTTATGCCCCTAGTCTTTTCCTTATACTTCCCCCTCTCTTATTTTATTTCTACATGAATTGATATAAAAGCCTAACTTCATTCCACGTGTTTTTCAAAACACTAACACAACCCCCCAAGTATAGTTTTTTCTAAGCTTCAAGCAACATGTGTGTGTCACAAAACTTACTGCCCACACTATTTGACCAAGAAGCTGGTCATTATGGGGACATGACAAAAAATAGGTAATAGGACAAGAGATAAGGCCTAAGGGGTTTTGATTGATGAATAGGTTATGGTCAGAATGGTGTGAGTGGCAGTTGTTCACACATCCCACCACAAATGGCAGCACATGTACAAACAAATGTGAATGGCTCAGGCTGTTTCGGGTGCATATGGTTCTTTTTGAAGGCTATGAGGAAATTGAAGGGCAGTTTGTGGAAGCATATAGAAAAAAGTTGGACTCTAATACCCATTGCTGCAAAATAAAAAGAGAAAGGAAACCAAGAACTGATGAAGAAGAAAAAAATTATAAAAAAGAGAAAACACTTAAAATTAGAAGGTTGGAAAAGAGTTCAGAGAGAGAAAACGATGCAAAATCTGTTATTTTGTAATCAACCTTCGCTTCAAAGACAAATCAAAATACTTATTTATGGTTGCCATCCACTTGAGATATATATATATATCTACACAATTCTTGGCTACCAAGGTTGTATTGTGTTGAAGTAGCCCATAGTTTAAAAATTGGTGACCAAAGGGACAGATTGAAGGATTTCTGGGTATCAAAAAAAAAAAAAAAAAAAAATTCACAGTCGTCAAGTCATAAAGAAAAAGGGAATTAAACTTAATCCTAATAAATAAAACTACATAAACACATATTTCGATTGATAACAAAATTCCATGTGTCAGACTGATAATAATGTCCATAAATGATAGTCATATATAGCCAAAAAGAACCCATTTGATAAGTAAACCGAATATCTACAAGTTCCAAGCCAAGGGCTAAAACCATTTCTTTGCATATATAGCTACCTTGTAAAATCTTTGATAATCAATGCATTCTTATCCAATTTCTTACTATTAAAAAAATTGAATATCATACAAGCAGCCAATGGGAGAAACTATCTTATCTGGTTTTTACAGATTTAAATTAAGTTAGAATATGAAGCAACTAACATGACATCATTGACATACTTACATAAAGGAGTTGTATGAGTCCAAGACGCAAGAGTGAATAAAGTTTTAAAATAGTGCCATCTGTACAAAGTTCTTGAGAACTAAACTGTGAGCACTGATCAGGTAAAATCCACAACAGTGTAGGGGTCACAACTTTGTATAGGACAAATATACTGCATGAATTAAGATTGAGACCATCAAATCATTTAATTGTTCAATGCATGATTCAAAAAACATTGTTCATTTACAACAAAAGGCAAAGTAAAAGCACTATGAAATAGACAAGAACTTAAACACAAGAACTGTAAAATGGGTATCAACAGCACAATCAAAGAAAAAAAGGTGGAATTCATTTATATTCATGTAAATGATTAATAAAAAAGAAATATAACCCCAAGGGTGGGGTTGAATGGTTAAGACCCTTGGTTCCACCTACTTCAAATATAATTATGTCAAAAAAATTTCTCGGCTCCCAAGTTTGTAGGTTCTGGAAGTAGACACCACCATAAAACTCAATGAACAAAGAAACGACTGAAAGATTTCTAGGTATGGAAAGAAAAACATAAATACATAAATAAATGAAAACAAAAAGATATGTAATATTACGGGCACAGAGGCTCAGTCCTCCAGCAACAAAATGCAACATTCTTTAGTTAGTAAGAACTTTAACAACAGTAGGGTGAACCTAAGAGTGTGTCCTGTTGAAGGGGAAACGAAAGACTGAAGTAGAAGAGAGAGTGGAGAGACCTCAATTTCTTGGGGGGAAGAGGATGGAAAGTATGAATAGAGGAAGCACAATTCCTCTTGGTCTTAACAAAATCAATCCTCTCAAAGGTGGATGGATTAAAGGAATAAAAGGAAAGAACAAATAAAAAGAGTCCCTCCCCTACTTTTATCCTTTCCTTCCCTGAACAATTCTCCCCCCTGATTTTCCATCCCTCTAATGAAATTCGTTATTGTCTTAGATATCTAGCTCTAAGTATCAACTACAATATGTAATTTAACCGGAAACATTTGAAAGTTCAATTTGGGATAACTTGATTTGAACACTCCAATTATCTCTAGAAGACACCACTTCCGCGTCAAATTTCTTTAAGAAAAAAATAAGAAAACTAAATGCTAATTTTTTTAATAGCACTATCGTTAACCTTAACAAAAAATTTAAATAGCAACAACAGTTTCTTTCTCTGCATCACCATTTTATATTTGCCATGGCCATGAATACACCACAGATTCGCTTTAATGCCAATATATTTCATCCTGAACTCAACATTTGTTTCAAAGAACAGGGGGAAAAGAATTCTTGATATCAGGTTTTCACAGAGGGCAACAGCTGCAACTTTAAGCCTGTTTTCTAGTTAATTGAAGTACTGAGTCTATCAAAAACAGCTAAAGTTCCAAATTAACCCAATTGAGGAACTAAATTTCTAAAAGTCACACAAAGACCCAACCAATGTATCAAAATATAACCAAAACAAACCCAATTAGAGTATCTAATAAGCATACACTTTGAAACTAATTTAAAATACAAATACTTCGAAATCCACTCACAAAAAAGATAAAGATAGAGAGAAAGAGTCATTACCTTCCCAAGAAAATAAAACCATTCAAGAGAAAACACTGCCCTGTTCTCTTCAAAAGCTCTCTCGACCTGAACAACAAACAAAAACACACTAATTATACAGTTAATCCTCAAATTCAAAAAAAAAAAAACATTTTTTTATTGAATTCCGTATGTAATCCGAAGGAAAATTTTAAAAACTAAGATTCAATCAAATCCAACAATTTGAACTATATCTCAATAGTTTCGTTATCCACCAGTTCTCAGAGTTAAAACCGTTTTCATTTTATTAATTTACAGAGCTTTTATAATTTCATCATTGGAAAATTAATCTCGAACAGAATAAAAAAACGAACATGTTTGATTAAAATTCTAAAGAAGACAGCTCTAAACAATTGAATTGAAACAAGCAGAGGAAGCGTGGAATGTAAGCGAAGTAAGCTTCTGGAAAACCTGCGACAGAGGAGGAAGACTCTGTGAAGACAACAAGCTTCTCTTACGCCTTCGAGCCAAAGCAGCAAAGCTTGCTCTGATTTCGATCGCATAAGGTTGATCAATGGCTTTGCTGAAGTCTCCATTGAAGAGAGATTGAGAGAGAGCTGTCTTTTTAGAACACCTTTGAGTTAAACAATGAATAAAGGTAAGCTTAGTTCACTTTCGAACCAAAGCGCTGAATTTTGATTGGGCCACGTGTATTTTTCTTTTCTTTTTTCTTCTTTTATTAAAAATGTCATTTTGGTTTTTTTACTAATTTAATTTCAATTCTTTAGAATGTTTAATTAATTTAACTTAACTATAGAAATTGTTATTTGTAAATTTTATAAAATAAGTGGATATTTTCTTTAAATTATATAAGCGGTTTTTCATAAAATTTTAATAGAATATTTAAAGATTAGTGAAAGTTGACATTAAAAAAAAAAACCTTCAAATATGGCTAAATTTTAATTATAAAATTTAAGAAAAGTCTTATTATATAAATCGATCATATTTAATTTTTATAAAAAATAACAAACTTTTAGATAGCTACTGATAAATAATTTCTTTCAAAATTTAGATATTCTAACCAATTTTTTATTTAAATATCTAATTTATTCTAGTTCTTTTTTAAAAAGATATAATATTAAATAGTTCTAGACGAAATAAGCGAGACCCAAACAATCTCATACTTTATTAAAATTTTGTTTAGTGTTGCTCGATAACTATATGGTATTGTAGAGCAAGTCAATTTGACACTTGGTGTAAAGGAAAAAGTAAAAATTGATTATTCTCTATAATAAAAACTAAGATTTGTTTTTTATTTAAAAAATTTCTTTTATTTTTATAATGAATTCTAAGATCACTTAAGTTTTTATAAATCTTGAATCCTTTTAAAAAAATATTATTTTTTTAAAATGTATTTTTAAATTTATTAACAACAAATCTCTCAATTTAAAGGGTCATCCTTTTTTCTATGAATAATCATAAATACGCAACAAGCCTTTTCTTTTAAGTATATTCAATATTATTTAAGGAGTAAAAGATTAAAATTTTATCTAAAACATATAAATAATTTTAAAAAATAAATTATATAGCCAATATAAAATTAATAGAATACTTTTGATTTTTTATTACATGAGAGGCATTATTAAAATACAGAATTTTGATTAATAATGATGAAAAAAGTTCTTAATTTATATATATATATATATATATTTATTTATTTATTTATATAATTGGTTTTAAGTTTTTTTTTTTTAAATTATTTTGGGAAAACCCTCCAAATAAATAAATATAGCCAAGACTTCCTCTTAAATATGTACAAAAGTCTTATGGAAAATATGATCCAAATTATGTAATTAAATATAATTTTTAGAAATAGTAAAAATTAATTGTACAAGCGAAGTATAATTATAAACATAACATAAAAATAGTAGATGAACGTTATATTTATAAATTAAAAAAAAAGTAGTAAATTTAATGTACAGTGTATAAATATCATCAAAATCACATAATTCAATATAAAATATAACTTATTTTAAAAAATAATAATTTATAAGGTATTTAGGCATAAAATTCTGACAGTGAAATCTTCTATTTGTTGGTTCATATAAAAATTTATTATATTATTATTATTATTTTATATTTTAGTGTTACATTATTTTTAAATATTTAAAATCTTTTTACATAAGTTAAACAATTATCAAATAATAAATTAAGTCATGCTGAATACAAATAACTTACCTCTAACTTGAATAACATATGAAAGTCAACCTATTTTTTAGGTAATAGGCTATCTAATTTTCAAACAAAATCAATGGTGAAGATTTCACGCTTTGATCCAAGGGTAATTAAAGTTTCATTTATTAATGCTGAGAAATAACACCATAGAATATTGGAAAATTATGTAAAATAATAAAAAAATTTAAGAAATTGAATTTTATTTAATTTGTGCTGATTTATTACAGGTCAATGAATTAACCAAAGCCAATGACTCGTTGGTCTATTACGGATTAAAGGCTGACAAACGAATATCAACAAGTCTATAGGCTAATTATTTTAATTAAATAATCAAATTATTTTAATTTTTTATTATTTTTCAATATCTCTAATTTAATTAATTTTCCCCAATTTAAAAGATTGTTAAAAACATTTCCTCAAATTACGTGGCAAACTGGGAAGGTCGGCAATGGTATTCGGTTCCTTCCTGCTGTTCTTGTAAGCCGAAAGGCACAAACAAGCAAACGCGTGGAGCTGCGAAGCGTTTTTATTCTCGTTTCCTTTGTGTACAGAATCAGGAAAAGAAAGTTGGGCACGGAGTTCTGGAGAGAGAGATCAAAATGGCACAACCCATCAAAGAGCCATGCAAGAAGGAAGCTTGTGACATTCAAGCTTGCCTCACCAAGAACAACTTCCTCCCTCAAAGGTACACGCTTCGACCCTTCAGCTTATCTGGGTTTTCGTTTAAATTCCATCTAAATGAGCAGTCTTTTGTAAACATCTTGACGTTGTTGAAATGGGATTTGTATAGAAAAGCTAATAGAACAGAGTGATAAGTGATTGATAGTTGATAAAGTTTATGATCGTGAGTTGAATGTTATAATTTGCTTCTTAGTATAGAGAGAATTGTGGATTATGAATCGTTTGTTGTGTAAATTGGGTGTGTAGTCAATGCTTCATTTTGTTGAAAACCAGAAAAGAAAAGTGAGTTCCTTTTAGTTAGTCGTTTGAGTTTCATTTTTACTCTTGTGAAGGATTATGTTAAGGGGCTAATTAAAGGAAGATTCTTGGTTTGGTGCTGGCGTCTTAGGTAAGGTGGAAATCAATCTGTATTTGATGATGCAATGAAAATGAAGACATCAGTTGCAGCCAATTTTAGTTAGATTTCTGTGCTTTTGATGCCAAGAGTGTCTCTTTAACTTGTCGTCTCATGGTACATGTTAACAAATCTTTTAATGAATAACTCCTGATTACTTTCAATGAGTTCTTGATTCGGAGACAAAATATTTGGCTTTTTTTCCCATTCTTTTTTAATTTTCAATCTGGTATTTTGCGACGTCTCATTTATGTTGCTTGGCCTGATTACATTGTGTTCTACCTTTCCTTTGCCTGTCAAGTGGAATTGTCACTCTGCTTTGTCCCATGGTCGTTGAAAAGAATGCTAAAGTTTCATTAATGGTGTAGGCATTTTGCTACTATCTTTCAACCTTGCTTTTGTTCTTAGGAACATGTTTCCACCCATTTATTCCAGGCTATGCAATATGTACTCTTCTCTACCTGATCCCAATAAGTGTCGCGGCCTTGTTGGGCTCCACATAAGCCAAGTCAGTCTTTTGCTCTCTATATAGACCGTGGAGCTTGTATTTGCAACAATGTTCTTGAGTGACATTTTGTGGGGAGTCAATGTACTTGATGTAGCCTCACATGTCTCAGTGGCTTGTTATAAGTGACAGTTCTTAAGGAGGTTAGATTAGTGAAATTTTTTTATCTTCTATTGGAATTGTATGGAATGTATTGTTGCCAATTGAAGAATGCTCAAACCTGATCAATGCACAATTCATTATGTAAAAAAACTTTTTCTATTCATCTGTTAGAGGCTTTCAGAACCCTCATTTGTCATTCCAATGTCTATCATAGCACCTCTTGGTGATTAACTGGCATTTTCTCTGATCTCAAACTAAAGCTACAAGCCTTAGTTCACAATTTGGCCAGCATAAGCTGGAGTCTATCATTTTTGGTGCTGTAAAATGTTGCACAACAGACACAGCTTTTAGCTTTCCCAAAAAGTCTGTAGTTCATCAATATTTGGTATTCTTGTAAGAGTTAGAGACTGAGAGACATGCTAACTGTGGAGCTTGATTACAGTCAGATCTAAGCATCCAATGCTAATGCAAGCTACAACCAGTTGTGGACAACCCGAAAAATAGTTTCTTTAATTGTTCCCTACATCATTTGTATCTAATCAATCAATTCTGTTGTCTCACTCAAAACCTTGTGGGTAGCTTCATGTAGTTTTCACAAAATTGAAAGATTTGGCATCTTCTGAAACCAAATTTATAGTTTAATGCCACCTAACAATTTGTAAGAGCAGCTATTAACATTATTGTTTTTATGCCATTGATATTTCTTCTTTTGTTTTCTATGTTTTTATTAACTGATGTTTCAAATGATGTAGGTGCAGAAAAGTTATTGAGTTGCTGCAGTCTTGCTGTGAGAAATGTGAATACAACTCAACACACTGTGCTTCAGTCTCTGGCCTTTTGAAGCAAATAGGGAAGAGATAACCCTGATGTGTGTTCGGATCTTCTGGAGGAAGATCATGTAACCCAAAACCTTTCATGCATGAGTCATTTTCATGTAGTTAGTATAGGTAATTGTTGGGAGTTGATATCACAAGGATGAAGATTGCTGAGAGAGTAAAACATTTGTTCACAGGACTTTTCTAATACTCCTAGATGAAAGACATGCAAGAAAAAGAAAAAACCTTATAATTAGGTTTAATGTTTCTATGATTCTTATTATGTGATTAAAAAAAAAAAAAAGTTTAATTGCTTTGTTTTAAGTAGAGATGGCATTACTCAAAGTACATGTAATTTGATACGCTTGTGTGGAATAAAGACAGCAGAGCAAAACTAGTAACATGATCTTTATTTTACCTTCCTTTTTATTAATTTGGTTCATATGAGAACCTCAAAACAGGATATCTAGATTCAAGGATTACTTGGTAAAGTTTATCGATTGGTAATATTCCTAATCCTAGGTGATCAATCTTGTTCAATTATTGAATTATCAGCCAATAATATTAACTAGTCTTGAGCAACCATTCTACCGAGAATGATGAGGTTGGTAAAGTTACTAGTCTTCAGTAACATTTTACTACCCGTGAGATTCCAAAGAAAAAGATGCGTAGTCACATCCGATAGCGATGGTGCCCACGATTCTTCATTGGCATTTCAAGTGTACCAGAAGTGAATCTCAATTGATGTGACATAAACGTCAAATCTAACCAAGTTCATATATTTCAGCGATCTTGACCAAATCAGTTGATTGACTGAAACATGGCAGCAAGATCAAGGTTTTGGCGCCTCTCATTTGTGTTATTTCCTCTTTCTCCAAGTTTTTGCAAGGATAGACTCTTAATTCATTTTCAGAAAAGTTCATTCAATTCCTAACCCTAATTACAACATGGCCTTGGAACGTAGAGAGGGAGAGAGAGTGGTGTGCCTGTAATGATATATTTCTGAAAATTCAGTATTTCAGTTTTACAACTTGGTAGAAAAAATGGAGCAGATGATATACCATGTATGGCCAACTTGCTCAACATTACAACGGCCAATGCAATTCTGTATGGACCGGGGAGGAGAGAAACTGTATAAAAAGGCAATAGCTCAAAGCTATAAGTCTCATTTTCAACTCAAAACGGGAAAGAAATATATAACCCTTCCCTCAACCGTTTCCCAAAAAGAATACCATTAAATGGTTGGATGTCTCATTTTGTCCGAATGGAAGAGACAAGCCAAAGCCGATGTATATCACGGTGTTCTCATCGAGTCTTGCCGCCTAAGAGGGATGCCTTCGGTACCAAAGCCATCCTCATCTGTGTGCTTAGGTAATCGCATAGACATAGATGTTGTTAAACCTGTACCTGAGTTTGTAGGGTAATTTTAAGGTCCAGGATGTTTAAAAAATATAACAATTCAACAACAATTCTAGTTCAAATAAAACATAAATACAATTCTATTTCACCAGTGATATGAGAGGTAACCTCATAAATAAGGTAATTTTAAATTGATAATAGATAGCTTGTGAGAACAATAAGAGCATACCATCACCCATGTCCTTGGTTTTGTGAAGAAGGAAAGTTCCTGAAAGGATTGTCACAAACCCACACATTTCTGTCACTATCAGTGTCGGATTTTGCCTATCCCAATCCTGATGAAAGGAAGTCAATCAACCAAATAAATTCAAGTTACATCCATGAAATTCCCAAACAGTTGGTGGAACATGATTATGCAAGCTTTGTTAATGGGATCTTGGACCACAACGTTAACTTAATGAATCCTAACAATACTTCAGCCCCCTTATAAATTGGCTTTGTTTGTAGTAAACAATATAAATATATCTGTCATATACATTAAAGTTGATTTAATTTAAAACTCCCAATCAGGAAGCTCAATTATCAGGAGTGAAGATAGATAACGTACGCGGAACTTTTGCGACCACCAACCAATTAGTTCACATAAGTTAAAGGGGGTTAGGGAGAAGGGTTACTAGCATTTACTTAATAATATCTGAAGGTTTAAACAGAAACCAGTAGCCAGCACCTCTCTGAATACACAAGGCTTACCGTAAACTGTTATACATGATAAATTTATCAGATCATATTCATTAAACAAGAGTGTTATGTAACTATCAGTCAAGCTGAAGAATTCACCTTAAACATGATTACACTAGCCAAGATGGTTAGTGATGTGAACATAACATAGTATATGGGAGATACAACTGCCGTGTTAAAAGTGTCAAGTGCCTGCATTAGGAAAAACAAAAATTAGAAACAAAGGAGAATAATTGCCCCCCCAAAAAAAAAAGAGATAATAACCAGCAAAAGTGAACCAACAGCATCAGATCTTGGGGGCTAGGACTAAGGATAAGGGTTGAAATGATAGGCCAAACAAATGCAGGAATGATTTTATTGCAGTGCATGCAACTACACTTTGAAGCCTTATTGTATAATTTTATTGGGCGCTTGTCTATCAAATTCCTCTTTTGAACTTTATTGTATGCTTGTTCTCTACTGAGCTTGGAACCAAGCAAACCAAAGAGCTGAAATGACAAGGTAATTAATCCCAGCAACCAACAGCCTTAATATCCTCGCACCCCACCACTTAGGAAATTTAGAATCTCTATCAGCAAGGTGACCAATCTCCCAGTCGTGATCCAACATTAAAACAATATAACTGGTTACTTTTTCAAGAACATAAGTTTACAGTGCAAGTTTCTGGAAGGTGGCACTTGCATCCGATCCTGAATAGTGAGCATATTCAATTTGACTCCCAAAATAAAAATAGACCAACATCATGAAGACAATGATAACTGAAACTGAGCCCAAAAGGACACCAAAAAAATTAAATGTTGAGAGAAGTCCCATTGCACAACATATCCCATATAAACTGCATAAGTTCCACTCAGCACATGAGATTTTAAAAATTACCTTCAAAGGCATCCTTATCAAAGAGTATTCATCTGTGCAAATCCAAACAACAAAACAAAAAGTACTATAACTGCCAAGATGCCCATAATCTAACTGATCCCTTTCTGTACTAAAATAATTGACTGACCTCCATCATCTACATTGCTGTTGTGATTACAAAGTCTCCCACTTATTTAAAGAAAAGAGTCCTTCCATCACCAACAACTTAGAAACATCCACTTCCCTATAATCTATCTTCACATGCCTCCATATGCTTACATTGATTCATGGCATCCGGTCACATACTGACACACTAATAGAGATTTTTGCATTATAAAGCAAACTATAAACAAGAGATTCTTAAACAAACTGATCTTCACTTTGTGTCAACCTGCAGAAAGCAATTCCGAGAATAGGAAGGCCTAAACAGATGATGTGAGCAAAGACCAATGAGTGAACCCTTTCAAAATCCCCCATGTTGGAAAATCTCATGAAGTCCCAATAAGTCTAGGAAAGCTAGAGAACTAATACATCAGTCAACTCAAGACTCCATCTAATATTTAAACCATGCAGCTTAGGAGATGAGAAAGAAAACTGAAAGACATGATTGAAACACTTCTACTCGATCAATAGACTCACTTCTTCACAAAAGGAACATGATTGAAACACTTCTACTCGATCAATATACTCACTTCTTCACAAAAGGAACTAAGTTATGCTTGGCCAAGTTGATCAGATTGCAACAGAACGACTCTGAGGGCATATCAAAATATCCATAAATAAGCAGCCGAACTTTTTTTTAACAAGATAATCAGTACTATTTATTGACTGATAATACTAGGTTGCTTTCTCATGGCATTCATCATTATCCAATGTGTAGAATTTTCAGGTAATGCAGATGCAGTGTTTCCAGATAAACTTGACCATGTGGTGGACTTTTTCCTGAACCCAGACCTTCCTCGGTACACATAATTTATCTCTGTTCAGTTTTCTAAATTACCTATGAGGCTCTTTGTCTCAGCTCAAAGATATATCATTGCTTTTAATACACTTCTCTTCTTGTCTTACACTTATCCCTTCTAGTGAAAAAAGGGCCATTCAATTTCAGCTTGATTAAGTTAACAAAAACAAGCATTGCAAAAAGCACCCCAAGATATATATCCACAGAGAAGAGAACCACAAGCTCGGAAATCAGGAGAAAATCCTTTCCTATTTATTTATGTTTTATGATGACATGTTATAGCCAATCAAGCATGCTGGACAATGCTATATATTTGCTCCCCCAACCCCATCTTAAGTGATAGTACTTCAGCTATCCAATTCATTTTCTGATTTCAGAAAAAAACAGAATAATATTTGCAGTGTAAATTGCAGGAATAATTAAGAGCAGAGAAGAAAACCCATTACCTTGTTCAAATAATTCATTTGGGTAAGCACACAAACAAATACAATTAGAGTAAATGCCCATGTTTGGGGATATATTAGCTGATTCATTCCGGAGAATGTTAACTTCAGAGCAATTCCAAGTGCTTTGACACTCATAACCTGTCAAAGGACGCTGTGAATATTAAAATTATAAAAGGAAATGCAAACACAATTCAAAGTCACCAACAACCAAGTACCAATACATACCGATAAAGAACCTACAAGGGAACAAACTCCAATATAAACCATTATGTGTGTCTGGCCATATTCTGGGATAAAGTGGAATATAAGGATGAATACAGCTGTTACAACCATAGCCGCGTAAAAGAGAAAAGCTGGAAAGAGGAGAACAAAGTCATAAAAGTCATTTCTTCGCAATTTAACCTACAAAAACTAATAGTTGAAGGAGTATTTGAAGGAAGTTAAGTGCCTGGCTCAGTAGCAAGATTCCAAACTTCTATCACAGATTCAATCTCACGTTCTTGAGGAGCATGCAGCACAATTGTTGTTGACCCCACAACACAAAGAGCGCAACCTAGAATTCCGAAAATATGTAGTCTCTCTCTTAAAATGATATGAGCAAGTACAGCACTGCAAGAAAATACCAGTGTCAGCAACCAATACAAGCAAAACAAACTTAAATTTGTAGGGACTTCTTATCGTGCCTAATAATAATGCTGAGAGCACCAAGTGGTGTGACCAGTATAGCTGGTGCAAATGCATACGCCGCAAAATTAGCAATTTCCCCAACAATCACTGCAAAATACAATTGTACATCAGAATTTTCTTAGTGCACTACAGTCACAAACTGCAATCAAACCCAACAGTTAACTCTTCTAAAAATTCCAAATTTGCAAATGGTGCAGTTAATTTCAACAAATTAAAATGAAGATAAGATATCAAATAAAAGAACTGTCGTTCGAATAGACTTAGATTTCAAAATAAGGATTCACCAATGTCTAAAGTTCTCAAGAGAATCCATGGAGATAAAATCATTAGTTGAACAGGCCTTCCATTATATATTAACCTTCTTATATTTATGTAAAAGAATCAACTAATATGACTATGTGGCAATAAGTGAAGAAAAATAGCCAGATCAAACTCACTTGTTATCATGCCTGCCCACCATAGTGGTTCATACAAGTAAGAATAGCCTCCAACTCCTGCAAAGTATAAAAATACACAGTAATCAAGGAAGCTAGTACATATTTAAGTACATTAAAATAAAATAAATAAATAAAAAATAATGATTTGTAAAAGCATGTGTTTATCACACATACACGAAGTAAAATTGGAAAACCGCAAATCATCAAAATCAATTTTCTCCAAATAGACAGTATGTTTAGAGCCATATATTTCTATATTTCCATTTTTGGAGACATAAATACTTCTATTTTAATAGACAGCTAACATAATTAGTTCACATAAGATATTAATCAGAAAGAAAATCCCTTTCAAATGACTAACAAGTGACTATAGAGATGTATTAAAATTGCCGTAGAAGTGAAAGACAAACCCAAGTAAATGGATTCTTATAGACCACTTCTAACAACAGATGGATCTTCCAAACATAAATGAAATACCTACAGAATCGATTTTGTTAAACACTGAGCGATTAGTGCTCCAAATCCTCAACATTCTCTTCTAGCATACTTCCATCCACCCAAAAGTGAATAATAAAGCAACAATATATAAATCAATCAACGCAATGTTTAATTTGTCTTCCCATTCAATGCAAAGAAGACATAACCTCAGATTGCAAAAAACAGTTGATCATCCATAGAACTTGTTTCACCACATCAAGAGATCATTTCAATTTCCATATTTCACCAATCATTTTCCACAGAGAAATAATTTACCAAACAAATTTCCCATGTTGACCCAAAAAATTCATTTTACTACATCAATAGCTGAGTGATTTCTAATATACCTACTTAAATGGAGACGCTACAGTACCAAGAAGCAAATCCCAGTAATGTTACCTGGATAAAAGACTTCAACAACACATCTTCATACTTCTAATAAGCAACACCATAACTGTCATATTCCACATTAAAAAAATATAGATTGTAAAACATTGTTCTTTTAGTACATTCAACCCATTTTAGTGTTTCCATTTTTGTCTTGCTAACTAGCCCTGTCCCGTATATGATCCTTTAAGATCAAAAGCCAACCATAATCAACTACAAAGTACAAAGACGGTAAAACTAAACAAAATCTGAAACGAATGAACATTATATTAGGGGTCAAGTTTTTAAAATACAAGAAGGTTCAAGTCAACTAGATGATGATGACCTCATCCGAGACCAAATATAAAGGTAGAAACTTCCTATACTATTTTATTAAGGGAAATGCAACAGTTCCAGATTCGAATCAGCATTAAAAAGTGCAACGTCCAAGCAATGACAAAACATTTCAGTGTCCAGAGAATCATTTTAGAAAGATACATTGCGTGCCGTGATAGATAAAAAATACAATTTTAACATCCAACCAATACAATACCACTGTGATCTTCATTCAATACATAAATGAGGAAATAGCACTAACAGAGATTTTGATACAGCAAAAAGATCCCTCAGCTTCGAATAAATTACATACCTGCCCTAATGCCAGAAGCTCCTGCCTTCTTCAAGCCTTTCTTCTTAACAATGAAACTAGCACCGATAAATATGCTTGAAGAAAGCGCCAAAACCAGACCCTTGATGTTATCGGAAGACATGCCATCTCTCCAGCTTTGCCTGGCCGCCGCCGCAGCCGCAGCCGCCGCCATTCACTCAGCACCGGAATCTCGACTCAGTCACGACTTGGACTGAGCCACCACCACATCCACTACAAGCTACTCGTTTAAGTTAAAATTTTCAATATAGTCTTTATCGACAATCAATGTTGAGGACTTTGAAATGGACCCTTGACTCGAACTTGACTCAACTCGGACAAAAGAACGCCGCAACAGATCTCAAAATAGACAAACAAACACACAAAGCCAACGCGGAGACGCTATCTTTCCAATCTTCACAAGATTCAACGTCGTTTCAGAGCATAAATCAAGATAAACGCACACTTGCTAGCTCGCTCGCCTTTTTGTTCCCGATTCCTTCCCTCTACTGATCAATCTCCACACGATTTGACGTTGTTTCACGACATCAATCGAGATAACACCTGCTTGCCTGCTCGTTCGTTCTCGATTCCTTTATATTTGTCAATCTTCACAAGATTCGACGTCGTTTCAGGACATCAAACGAGGTAATGCTTACTTGCTTGCTTTTCGGTTCTCGATTCCTTCAACCCGACTATTTGAGTTTTGCAAGATTCGACGTCGTTTAAGTTAATAGGCGAGACGGATCTTTGACTGGCGGTGACTGGGGGAGTGGATCTCGGATAAGCGGAGATTTGAAAACAACAGATGGAGAGTGACTCGTGGGAATTGTGTTGTGTCGGCCTGTAATTGTGGCGGTGGGGAGTGAGTTTTGATTTGGTGGAGACAGCTGTGAAGTGAAGGAGAGAAGAGACTTCTTGGAAAGGAAGAGAGAGAAGGAGAGACTTGAGATGGTGCGTGTAATTGGATTTTCTCAAAGCGACTCCGCCCCGACTTCGCGTCGATGACTGCTACGCTTGAGCTTTCAACTTCTTATTGCGAACTAATTATTTATATATCTTATATAAAAAAAGTAATTTTATTTGTCTTATTAAAGAAAAATAATTTATGTAAAACGACATGAAATCTATTAGTAAGAATATAAATCTATTTAGTTTATTATTTTGCTCTTCTCTATTTCAAAATTTTTAAAATGAAGTATTCATATGTTTTTACATTCAGATAAAATCTAAAATTATTAATTTTTTTTTTTATTGAGATGATTTTTATCTAACTCTCGAACTTAAGTTAAAAAGCCAAAAAATATAAGTTATCTAAATGCCGAAAATAAGTCGTATTTAGTTTTCAAATAAAAAATAAAAACAAAAAACCTCTAGAGTCGAGTTTTTTTTTTTTTTTTTTAAAGTAATAAGTAAAATAGAGATTGTCTCATACTCGTAATGTAGCTAAACCCCACAAATATAATCTAAATCTTATAAATATTTTAAAAAAATTCATATAAATTGTCGGATAATATAAATTAGGTTAATATTGATCATTAGATCATAGTTAAATTATCAAAAAAATTAATAGTTTAATAACCTTATCAATAATCTCAATTCAAAAAATATATATATATAAGCTTAAACTAATGTTTAATATAAATAACTTATATATCTTTATTTTGACTCTTTTTAAGTTAATTACTTAGATTTTTTATATTAATTAATTAATATTTTTTAGAATGATTCATCTAAACAATCGTTCCTTACAATATGACTTATGTAATTTGTGGTGGCGTATTATCTCTCGGTGGGTAGAAATAAAAAATAAATAAAATAGATTTTAAAGTAACCATCCAACCGATAAAATTGTGATATCTTAGGTTGTATGAGATATGATTGCATGAAGCGGTTGTAAGTCTAGAATTATTCAAATTTTTATACATATAAATATATCAGTTTTTTATTGGGCTATAAATGTCCTTTTAACCTTGACTTAGTGTTTTGAACAAAGACATATCAACAAAATATTACTTAAATATCAATTAACAAATAAAAAAATAAAACTACACCAATAAATTTTGATAAAACTTTTTTCTACAAAAAAAAAAAAGGTTATACAATGAAATATATTTTAACACAACTGCGTAAAAAAACTTAGGTACAACTTCTATACAAAGAAAACAACATACAAAATTACAAATTATTTAAATAAATTATCAACCCTAATAAAATTATAAAAAATAGAAAAAAAAAGACTGAAACTAAGGGCACCTTTGAAAAATGGATTAGACATTAAAAAATTTAGACATCATGACCATAATCCAACAGATTGACATGATTTTCTCTTGTCAAATACTAATGTCTGATAAACCAACTTGAATGCTAAAGACCAACCGACATGAGATGTCAAACATTAAGATCGACATCGAAGAAACATTTGTTAATCTGTCAGATTGTTTGACGTAGTCATGAGATCTAAATTTTTAAACATGTAGTTTAGTTTTTCAAAAACCCCTCTAATTTGGATCAATTTAGTAATAAACTCTTAAAACTAAGGGTATCTTTGATTTGAGCTCCAAAATCAGAATTAAAATGGTTATTCATTTCTTATGTGATTTAATACGGAATCAAAATCCAATTTCCTTTAAAGCTGTTTAGATTTTAAAGGCTTGGAATCGGAATCAATATCAATTTTCTAAATCATTCCCCTTTAAAAATGTATAAAATAAAAAATAATAATCATTATTATCATAAAATATAAACTTCCAACTTTCTTATACTTTATTTGTTTTTCTTTAAGAAAATCAGAGAAATTATAACATTTAACATTTTTCAAAGACTACCCCCTATAAAAAAGTAAATTATAATTTTTCATAATTTTTCTAACATTTTCTCAATTATTGGACAATTGGATATGTGTTTTTGTTTATTATATTCCATAACTTGATTTTTTATTTATTTATTGTTTTTTTTATGGTTGAGTTATTGAATTCTATAACTTTAAAGTCAAATATTTATTATTTTTTAAAAGATTCCCTTAACTTTAGATATTGTAGGTGGAAAATATTGTACGTTTTATATTATATAATATAAAGTTTGTTTAAATTTTACTGTTTATTAGATACCATGATAATGAGCGTTTGAAGTTAATAATAATATAAATTATCACCATAAGACGATCATATGAGTAAGTTCGAAGGTGAAAATGACGAAAAAAATGGAAAAATTTAATCATCTGCATATCATGTCTAAAGATTTATAATGAAAATATTTGTAAATTGTAATGAATATTGAAGAGTGATGAAAATAAAAGAGATTTTGCCGTGATACATAACGTGAGATTTTTTTTTATTTAGATATGAAATTGTGAAAGCATGTTTTTTATTTTGATTCCCGTCAGGAATCAAAATTGATTAATGAAGGGTGGGAGGAATGATTCCCTTTTTTAGGATAATGAAATTTTCATTTTAAAGTTAATTTATTTCAACCAAACAAAAGGAATGAGAATACTTTATATTTATATTCCGATTCTTAGGTATACTCTTATCGAACAAAATGCACCCTAAGTAATTGTATAATTAAAAACAAAAAATCAATTTTTTTTCTTCAACCCTCGCTACACCAACCGCCACCAGCCACACTAACATTGCCAAACCCCAGTGACAACCCAAATCAAAGAAGATATCAATTAATAATATTTATAATAAGATATTATAATCCATAAGAGGGTGGGTTGGGACCGTTGGATCAATTTTTCGTTTTATATATGAAGTAGTAATTTTTTTTATATAAATTATGCAATAATGACATCACCATTTTTAATTATAATGCAATTAACATATACTTCATGTGATTAGAAAATTGAACAAGTTGTGAAGAAAATTTTAATTGAGAAAAATAATTCAAGTTCACGTTCTACTCATATTATAAATGATAAAGATACTAAGAGACCATTAACAGGTTTCTCGTTGGCTAACGAACACAAAGTCAAAGTTAGAGTTTGAATTATATTTTTAATTAAAAATTAACTTTTTGTTAAGATCTTCTTTTTATTTAATTTTACAGTTTCATTTTATAATTTTTCGTGAAAATTATTTCATTTTTTAATAATAAATACCAATTAAAATTCGAATTTTATATTTGGTAAATCAATGATTCAATATGGAAGAGTGTCGTTGTCAATGTCTTTAATAAAACAATATATTACAAACCAAAAGGCCAACCTTGCTGGAGTGGCTTGTAAAACTAAAAAATAAAAATTTAATATATTATCAAAATTGAGAATTAAAATATTTACATAGGAAAAATCAACCAAAACTGATTTTTAATGGAAGTTTATCATTGATTGGTGTTAGTTGTTGAGCAGCCCATCATTGGTTTAAAATACAAGAGTATAAAAGTCGAGAGAGTATAGGATAGGGTGAGAGTTTGAGTTTTTTCTAATTATGTGATGTAATTTTTATTTCGAAGGTGAGAAATTCGATCCTTTAATATTCCGTCGGTTGGAAATTCATTTCTACACGAAAGTTAATTAATTTTGTAAAACTAAAAAATAAAAATTAATATATTATCAAAATTGAAAAATTAAAATATTTACATAAGAAAGGTCAACAAAACTGATTTTTAATGGAAGTTTATCCTTGGTTGGAAATTCAAGTTATTTATGCATAAATAATAATAATTAATTTTGGTGATAAATTATTGTGAATACAAAGAATAATATCTAAATCAAGATGTTGACTTGGAAATAAGAAAAATTACAAAATCGTTTCTTGGTTATTTAAAAAGTAAAAACAACCATATTTTTTGTTAGTATTTATTTGAGTGTGATTTTTTTATCATTTTCTCTTTTTTTTTTAAGATAATTCTTATATTAATTTATAAATAATTATAAATTATAATTAAAAAAAACTAGATACTATTGATTCAATAATGTTATCCAATCAATCATAAGCTTCATGTTATGATTAAATGGTTAATATCCAAGGATGACTTTGGTGGTGATGATGATTATTATTATCTTAAAGCTTAATCCAAATATATGCAAAATGATTAACTTTTTACATCAAACGATCGGAAACATTGTTGAATAATCTCATATTTAATGAAAATGCTAAAGAAATAATAATTAAAATAAATTTTTACAAAATCGGGTTTGATTTCAAAATTTTAATGTTAGTATGACAGAATGCCGACAATATTAATTACATTTTTAAATGTCTAAAATTCAGCGAATTACTCCTATGTTTAATAATAATAATAATAATAATAATAACAATTCAAGAAAATGTGGGGCTATACGAAGCTAAATATTACTCTTAAATACTCTAATAATAATAATAATAATAATAAGCATAAACCATTTAAAATTTTATTAAGGATATAATAGAGTAAGTTATTTTATTACAAATAAAAAAAAAATTCCATGATAGCATGAAACAAATATTCACTTCTTCCTTTGAATATCCCTACAAAAGAGTTCTGTAAATACAAGACGTTTACCCTCTCTACTTAATACAAACAACAGAAATACACTAGGAAGGCTAAGGTTTAGAAAGCTATTTGATTGATAAAAAGTAGTTAGTTCTCTCGTGATTAAATCTATCTATTTATATATCTATATAATCCTGAAGCATGAATCTGTATAGTTGATATGTAGAATGACAAATAAGATTTTTAAAATTTTAGATTTTTGACAAGTAGGATAATCTTGAAGCATGAGCTTAAATAGTTGACAAGTAAGATGACAAGTAGGATTATTTAGGTTTTAGATTTCTGATAAGTAGAATTGATATATGTTTAATATACTGAAATTGAAATCTCATGAATCTAACAAATAAATTGAATTTATTGGTACTTTAAAATCTCAATTATTAATTGTTAATGTTCAGTGTACTGAAAATGAATTCTCATGAATCTAGCAAATAAATTGAATTCATTGGTACTTTAAATTCTCAATAATTAATTATTAATTAAACGAATCATAAAAATATAATAGTCAATATTTAATCTATTGATATATGTTCAGTGTAATAAAAATTAATTCTCATGAATCTAGCAAATAAATTGAATTTCTAATATGTATTATATATCAAATGGATTCAGAAAAATTTCTTATAAGTATTTATAATATTACTTAAGAGACTCAAAACAATAAGAAATCCCAGCTCTATTGCTCCATTTTTATACCTCTTCTTTTTGGTCTACTTGAAGGCAATTTCAATGTTTTTAATTTTATTTTTTTATATTGTATTAGATAGAAACCATATTTTCTTGGATTTATCTCAGATTAATAATTCATCCCCATATGGCCTCTATAAATATTTCATGAATGATCCCTGCATTACTTTCCATCCAACTGAGAATACAAATTCGCACAAGGGTTGCTACAAAGATTAATAAAGGTTAGTAATGAATAAATGGTAGTTGTACAAGATCAATCAAAACACATACGAAAGTCAATATATTTATATGATTCATATTAAAAACATTGAATAGTAAGTTTTAGATTTTTAACAATTGTTATATTTGATATTACTGTGGTATTTATCATGTTATGGCAATGGGCTTTTGGATTGTTAGCTTTTGCATGTTTATATATTATAGTTGGTCTTTTGGATTATATGCACTTGAAAGCTTTTTGGATTGATAGCTTTGTTAGATTTTTCATATATGAAATATAATATAAAGATCTTGGGTTATCATGTTAATCACAAACAGTAATGCTGAATATAAAATAATAAAATATACCTGAATCCATCTTTAAGTTTCCTTGTTTTGAACTTTATCTTTTGAGAGTAGAATCACCATAACAACTATTTTTCAAGAGTGTCTAATGATGGTTAGAGGCACAAAAGATGTTGTAGGTTAAAACCCTTTAAGTCTCTCATCCTTTTATAGGCATCTTACCATCAAGGAAACCAAAAGACACATAGAAAATATAAAAGATACATTTAATCCCAAGATAACTCATAATTAATTAGACCATTAATAATCCATATGAATTTCAATTTGTTTTATAACTATATTCATTTCATTTTAATGGGTTTGGACGTTAAAAAGAATAGTAAACTTAATTAATATTTGTACATTCTCCCACTTAGCCCAATACTTATAAAAATACTTTTCTTTTAAATAGCTAATATGGGTCAAGACAATAGATCATAAATGTACGCACTTTATATTAGAAAACCTTCACGGTCTAATATACATAACATGAGTTCCACTATATCAATGTCAAACTGGCTAACAATGCGAGTCATGATGGTCATTTGTTATTTAATCAACAAATTTATTTCCATGTACCACAATACTAGTAACTTCATTCAACATGATCTTTTATTGAGATTTAAGACTAATACATTAATGCCTTGGGTTCATATTTGTGTCTATTTTAGACATTTCTTGTTATCATTCATCCACACCATTTAATGTATATATAAGTTGAAAACAAGAAAACAGAAATAATAATCATAATTGGAAATCCATATATGTCCAACAAGAAAACATTTATAATATTAATGAGCTTCCTAACATGTTTATATCATGGATAAAATATAACACCCATGTTTTCAACATCTTAAATTTTTTTTTTTTTATTAATCCTTTTGTCAAAGGATTAACAACCATAAGTGATGTTTCAATGTGTTCTATGGACACTGTTTGTTTCTTTACTTCTTCCTTAACAGATAGGTATTTGATCTCCATGTGCATCGCATCTTGAGAATACCTATCATTTTTTGAGAAAAAAACTGTACAGGAATTACCACAATAAATTCTTAGTGGCTTTGTGATAGAGTCAACAATCGCAAGTTCCGAGATAAAGTTCCTCAGCCATAAACCATGCACAATGGCTTCAAAGCATGCCACAAGCTCAGTCTCCATCGTAGACAAAACAATAATAGTTTGCTTCATACTTTTCTAAGAAATGGCTCCACCAGCTAGCAAGAATACATACTCAAAGGTAGATTTCCTACTATTTAAGCAACCAGCAAAATCAGAGTCTGAGTATTCGATCACCTCAAGATTATCAGTTCGTTTAAAGATGAGAGAAAAATCCTTAGTTTCTTACAAATAATGTACTACCCTTTTCGTAGCTTTCCAGTAAGACATTCCTAGGTTACTTTGGTAACGCCTAAGCATGCCAACTACAAAACTGATATATGGTTTCGTACAAGTTTGGTCATATATCAAGCTTTCTATAATAGATGCATATCGAATCTTTTCCATCTATGTTCACTCCAAATCAGTTTTACTACACCATGAATTGTTAAACTTATCACCTTCCGCAATTGGGGTTTCTAATGATGAACAATTTTTCATGCAAAATCTCTCAAGCATTCTTTCTATGTAACTTTTATAAGACAATCCTAACAGTCCTCATTTTCAGTCTAAAAAATTTCAATTCCAATTATGAAAAATGCCTTACCCATGTCTTTCACTTCAAAATTCTTTGAGAGAAAACATTTAGTTTCATACAAAAGACCCATATTACTATTGGCCAACAATATGTCATCTACATGTATGACTAGAAAAATAAACATGCTCCCACTAAACTTTAGATATATACATCGATCAACGACATTTTCCTTAAATCTAAAAGTAGAAATGGTATTGTGAAACTTTAGATACCATTGATAGGAAGCTTGTTTAAGTCCATAGATTGACTTTTTGAGCTTACAAACTAAGTGACTTTTACCCTTTTCGGAGAAGCTTTCTAGCTGCTCCATGTAGACCTCTTTATCCAAACTTCCATTAAAAAGGTTGTTTTTACATTTATTTGGTATAATTCCAAATCAAAATGAGCCACCAATGCTATAATGATCCTAAAAGAGTCTTTTTTAGATACTAGAGAAAAAGTCTCTTTGTAATCAATACTCTCTTTTTGAGTAAAACCCTTAGCCATAAGTTTGGCTTTATATTATTGAACATTACCTTTAGACTCTAGTTTTCTTTTGAAAACTCATTTGTAACCAACTCTTTTACATCCTTTAGGCAATTCAACAAGATCCTAGAGTTCGTTTTTGGCCATAGAGTTCAACTCTTCTTTCATGGCATCAATCCATTTATCATAATCATTTCTTTCTTGAATTTGTGAAAATGTAACTGGATCATTAGTTGTTCAAATGTCAAATTCATGTTCCCAGAGATACATCACATAATCAAAAGAGAGAGTAGGTCTCCGATCTTTTTAAGATCTGCGTCATGGAATCAGTTTAGGTATCTCCACAACTTGTTCATTTATGGCATTCTCATATTGAGATGGATCATCATTTGCTTGTTCCATAATATTATTAAAATAATCATTAGGTGGAACAATAACACTTTTTGAAAAAATGGGTAATGGAACATCTATCCAAACTTCTTCTATGATCAAATCTCTAGATTCCTTACTCCTTCTTACTTGACCATGTTCAAAAAATTTGACATTTTCAGTTTCAACAATTCTTAGACTATGGTTAGGACATAAAACTGATATCCTTTATATCTTTATGAGTAACTAATAAAGTACTGACTTACTGTTCTAGGATCCAATTTCTTTTCATGTGGATTGGAAAGTCTTGCTTTAGCTGGGCAACCCCAGACATGCATATGTCTCAAACTTGGTACCCTTCCAGTCCATAGCTCAAAATGAGTTTTTGGAATTGACTTACTAGGAACTCTGTTCAAGATATATACGGTTGTCTTAAGAGCTTCACTCAACAATGATTTGAATAAGGTAGAATTACTTATCATACTTCTAACCATATTTAATAATATCCGATTACACCTCTCAATGACATCTAGAGATAGCAAAAGGCCGAGCCGGACTGGGCTCGACCTATTTTGGGCAGGTCGGGCCATGCCTTGGACAAAAATATGGAGGCCTAAGCCAGGCCTTGGGCCTAGAACTATTGAGGCCAGGCCAGCCTGTACAGGCGTTAGGCCGGGCCAACAATTTTTTTTTTAAATTTAAAATTTATTTTGAAATTAATGAAATTTTAAAAAATTAGAACTATAGAATTTAATTAAAAAATTAGAAATGCAGAATTTAATACAAATATAAATTCAGACTTTAATTAAAAAAATTGAATTATATATTATATATTTTTACGTTTTGGAAGATATTTTATATTATATACTAAATATAATTTTTTAAATATTACATACTTTTTATATATATTTCATATATTAAAATATTTAGATAAAATTCAGATATTTTATATATTAAAATAGTTAAAAATATATATTTAGTTAAAAATTCATATATTTTTATTCATCTTGCATAATTTTTAATCTATCTTTACCATTCATCATATTCTAAAACATTCTCTATGATTTAATTATTAAAATAATATTGATATCTACCAATTTATGGCATCAAGAGAGAACAAAATAATAATAACAAAATAGTAGTCCAACTCTCCTGCTAGCACCCAACAATAGGCCAATAGTTAA
Source organism: Bursera cuneata (assembly GCA_026212285.1). NCBI lineage: Eukaryota > Viridiplantae > Streptophyta > Magnoliopsida > Sapindales > Burseraceae > Bursera > Bursera cuneata. The sequence goes on from JANLJB010031134.1 coordinate 49,564, forward strand.
GCCAATAGTAGTCCAAAACATAACATTACTCACTCTCCCTATTCCATGCTTCTAAAGAGCAATTGGCTTTGAGTCTTTTGACTACTACAAATACAACAAAATTTATTGTTAAATAATGGAACACACAAGTTAATAATATAAATAAGGGAACATAATCAAAGGCAGCAAAATTTATGCTTATAAAAATCTGACAATATTAAGAGTATGCCATCAATAAAATGAAACTACTTACTTGTAGTGCTTTATATAAAAAGAAAATTCACTGCCAATAATTTGATAATTGATATTGGAATAAAATAAATTGAAGATTTAATACAAATGTATATAAAATATACTTCTTTTTAAAAATACTTTGAAGGTAAAGAAGACAAAAATTGACAACAATATTTTGTTTAAAATAAAAATTCATTAATAATAGAATTTATTTACAAATGTGACAAATTATATAAAAAAAATAGAAATTAGTGCATCACTATAGATGAATACATCCCAACTAGGTTGGCACCTATTCAAACTATCTATCATTTGCACTTTTCTATTGTGATTACAAAATTAATTCTAAAAATACAAAAAATGATATAAAATTACAATTTGTTTAAGATTCATCAGAATCATTTATATCAAAATTAGCGAAGTCTTCATCAAACTCTTCTAATATATCTTGAGGAATATTTGGATGTCTATTCAACCAATCCTTCATGCAAATAATATTTTCAACAAGTTTTGAAGCTAGGCTTGATTTCCTCTCCTCTAATACATGTTCACCTATACAAAAAACAGATTCTGAAGCTCAGTAGACACGGGAAGCGTTAGTAGATCACGTGCCATGGTAGCTAGGATTGGAAAAGAATTTTCTTGTCCTTTCCATCATGACAAAATATCAAATGAGTCATTTAATCCTTGAATCTCTATTAATGTGGCATGATCAATGTTATAATAATTTTTACTTTCTACCAAAGAAGAAGTAGATAATAGTTTTTTCTTACCAATAACTTTCCATAAGGGATCGGCAATTGAAGTAGTAGATAACCTTGAACTACTTAAGGTATTACCTAGTTTTTTTTTTCATAATCTAAATATAACTCTTTAAAAGTTGTTTCAACTTCAGAAATAGTAATTGACAAAGGGGTGGATAGATTTTCAGAAATCACATTTAACAAATTTTCTACACCATCAAATTTAATCCTTGGATCTAATATAGAAGCAAGGGGAAATAAAATTGGTGTATTTTCCCAATATTTACAACATTTCATTTCCATTTTTTATGCAATGAATCCAAATGTATCATCAAATCTATATGTCTTAAAAACAAGACTAATATAAAACATATGCGATAAAACAAGGCAGCTTGTTGGATAATTAGTTCCACTACAAGCATCAGTGGTATTATTTAAAGGTTCCAACAAATCCAATAAACTAAAAACTATTTTAAAATCATTTTTAGAAATGGCATTTTTAGGTTGTCTATGATTAAAAAAATTTTGTATTGCATGCTCATAATCTTTAAAAGATTTTTACATCTTATATGTGGAATTCCATCGAGTTTTGACATCATATTGTAGTTTTCTTTTTTTTTTAACCCATATTTTTACAAAAACTTAGATATTGTTGCATACGAGATGGAGAGCATGAAATCCATGTGATGACATGTCTAATTTTACCTATGTGATCATTAACAAGTTTTAATCCATCATGTGCAATCAAATTAATAATATGACAAACACATCTAACATGAAACAGTTCACCACGTAGGGGTAAAGTTAATCGTCTAAAAAATAAATATATAACTACATCATTTGAAGACGCATTGTCAAAAGTAATTGAAAATATTTTATTAACAATTCCATATTCATTAAATATTTTAGCTAGCTCTTCATAAATGGTAACACCATTATGTGGATATTCCAAATGACGAAAAGAAATTATTATTTTTTATACAAATGCCAATTAGAATCAATAAAATGACATGTACTACATATATATCCCATGTTATGACTTTGGGTAGTCCACAAATCAGATGTAAAAGAAATAACACCACCAAATAATCGAAATTGATTTACTAATTCAGTTCTCATTTCATTATATAATCTAATAATGTCAGATCTAGTAGTATTTCTACTTACCTTTTTGAAGCAAGGTTGAATAGATGTTTGCATAGCCCATTCGTAACTTGAACTATCCAGAAATCTGATAGGTTGATCAGCCAGCACCATCTACTTCGTCATAGTATCTCTCATTTGATCTTGATGGTATATAAAATTAGACATCTCACCTACAGTGCTATTATCACCAGAAGTTTGATGGGAAGAAGATGAACCTTGACCTCTTCGAAGTAAAATTTGTGTTTGTCTCGCTTCTTTTGGCCTCGGTACGAGTTTACAAAACTTCTCGATGTGCCTTGTCATGGCAGAAATTCCACCAAGATAAGTAAACCTCCCATGACAATATTTGCAAATGGCCTGGTCGCCTTCGACATCAAAATGTTGCCAAGTGGGAGATTTACGCTCATTCTTCCTTCTCCTCATCGGTGGTCTCGGTGGGTATGGATTTTGTTGGATTGCTTCGGTGGATTCAGGTGTTGGTTGAGTGGTGGAAGGTGGACTACTTGAAAATGGCTCATAAGGTGGAAGCGTGGAATCAAATGGATTAAAATCACATGAATCAAATGGATTAAAATCACTTGAATCCATTATAAGAAAATTAAATTGAGAAAATATAGAGAAGGGAATAAAAATAATACAAAAAAAGAACTATAAAAATTAGAAGAATAGGAGCACTACTTGAGCATAATTAAGACTGCTTGAGAAGAATTGAGTTATGAAGAAAATAGAAGAGGAGTTTGGTATTTATAGAAAATTTTTGGTTACAAAAATTATGAATTTACCCTTCTATATAGCCGTTATTTGATTGTTAGGAGGGTTATTTATGTAAATTACATAATTTAGCCGTTGGTAACTTGTAAGCAAATAGCTCTTAATTTTACCGTTGATATCCAACGGTTATCATTCAAGTGAATCACATCCATTCATTTCCATTTATTTCTCATCTAACGGTTACAAACCATGCAAATAAATAGGACATTTTCTTTTTCTTTGCCCATAGACTCTCTAGTCACAGCTGGCCCTAACCCTACCTTCTTCTTTCTCGAATCATTTCTCTGTCTTCTTTTCCAAAATTTCATCACTATCCATCACAATATCCACTCATGAACTCCACAATTTCACCCATCACTATCCATCACAATATCCAGTCACAATGATTTTTCTAAGGATGTCATTTTCAACGATAACCAGCTTGACCTCTTCTCCATGACTCGCCGCACTTTTTCTATTGCCTCTTTCGATGATTCCTCTGATGGTAACGCTTTTCTTTTTTATTTGTTTAATCTTTTTCTAATTGTTATCGAACACGATGTCGCTTCTTTTTATGATTGTGTAAATGATAAACTCGCAGTTTCTGTGAAATTGGGGAGGCTGTCAGTTGGATCAGCGAAATTGGCGAGGGGCGGGATCGACGATCTATTGTCCTTTATAAACAGAGGAAAGCACGATTATGATTGGAAATTTTCTTTGATCACATTTTATATTTTACGATTTTAAATCTGTTTTTGACTAGTTGCGTTGCCTTGAGTTAGTATTTTCATATTGCTTTAGTTAATCTGTATACAAAGTCTTCAAAGAGAAATTTTGTGATAGGATGTTTGTTAACATCTTTAAGAGCAGGTGAATTGATTATCGTGTGGCCCATGTCACTTTCTGCATATGAAATTTTATTTTATTTTTGGTTTCTTTTCTTCTTTAATATTTGAGTTGATATGTTTGAATTTCTATGATTGTTGTCATTGTCAATGCTACATAAAATGATAACAAACTTCAGAATGATTTGCTTAATGGTGTGTTGACATAATGGTCTATGCAGGTGGAAATTGGAAATTATGATTCCTTTTATGAGACCATAGTTTTCACTTTTCAGTCCAGAGTAGGTGATCACGCTCAAAATTAACCTTCGGCTAAGCGGTTGTTGTAGCGTAGCTTTAGGTATCGAATCCACAGG
>JANLJB010031135.1:0-53733 GCA_026212285.1 Bursera cuneata
GTATGATAGTCAAGCACGTGCATTACAAATGCTTTCAGTTAGGTAGAACAGTTACTGCAATTACAGTGGTATTACCAATGTTGGCTCCTGTCTAAAATATAAAGAAACTTACCTTCACGAGGTTTAGACTAAGTAAATGTAGATTTAGACTACTTTGATAATTTGGTTAAAACATAATTGTTGAAAGTGTTGGTTTAGTTTGAGTTTAAATGTTAATTAATCCGAAGTTAATTAAAAGGCGTGAATGTGTCCCAAAACGGAGAGGCATATATTGAAATTGTTTTTTGAGATGGTTGCAAAATAACCGGGACATATTCGAGTCTGCAACTCCATGATACCATATTTCCTTGCCTCGTTCCACCATTGATCGTTTACCTTGACCAAATCAAAGTTTATATATATTCGAAAAAATAATAATAATCACGATTGTTTGCTTGCCAGGTTCCAAAGCCAAAAGCCAGCTCGCTTTGCTCACTAAATAAGAGTCTCTCTTAATTGATCAATTTTTTTTCCCAAACTTCTGAAATCCTATATAAAATTTTCAAAAGTCAACGTCAGTTAAACAAATATTAATTACCTCCTGGAATCTAAAACCACTTTGGTTTGTACTGCTTGGATTCTGCAGAAATATTTACTGTCACTGCTGGTTGAATAGGTCTCCGACAATGCTAGCTATCTGCTTCTAAATTATGTCCAAATAAGAAGTTTTTGCATACAAATGTTTCAGGATTGACTTCTACTAAGATCTGAATTACAAGCCGGGACACTCTGAAAACCTCATCATCAGATTTTATAATCAACTATTAAGTAAATTAAACAAATAAAGTTGCTGACACATTTCGTGTATACATTATGCTGTTGACTGCAGCTAGTGAATGATATTTCAAGGGTAGCCATTGCTCTCCCTCAACGTTTGGCTTAAACTTCATTTTCTATATATGTTTTCCCTCCTCACAGGAAAGTTGAAGTTGAACCAATGATGAAATGGAATGAAACGGGTGACTGAAAATATCAAGTTGACTATAAATTCTGGACCAAGAGAGTCTAGACAAAAGAGGAAGTGGGATTCTGATCTAAATTCATACGTCATGTTAACTCGTATCATGGATTATGGGACATGGAAAGGACTTCAAAGTCTCAAAGAGTTAATACAGCAGTTTCAATTCATTTGTTTGGTGAAATTTGAATTACAATTCTGTATTCAAGGTCCACAATCATGGTCATAGTCCAAGTACTACGATCAATATTACTGCAATCCAACTGATACAAAAATTTATGGCCAAAAAAAAGAGATTGGGATTGGGAAAACAGTAACTCCATCTAACTAAAATACGGACTAAATATACAAGATGTTTAGTCGACTAAACTAAATTAATGGTCTCAGAACAAACAAGACGAAGAAAGGTCACCAGCCGGTAACAGTAGTAGAGAAGTTTACACATAATACAACGAAGAACTTGTTTTATAAATTCAACCCTACCTCATTCATCTCTTGCAGCAGGATCCATCCCTGTTGATGGGCTATCGGCAAAATACTCCTGGTGCTTCACATTAGCACCATACTGCTCATTCAATGATACCAACAGAAATTCAGATATAAGCATAATATAAAGAGAAAGGGAACTAAAATCAGTAAACATAATATAACGTTAAAAACCAATTAATGTTATGATAACTTTCTGAATATCTTAGCTAGCAACTAGGACATTGAGACAACTTGCAATAATCTAACCCTAAGATTGCTGTAACTTAAGGTTCTGACTATTTAAACCTTATATTCCTAAAACAAACAAAACCATTTCAATCCTAGAACATTCTGTATATGCCCCTGCCCAGCCACAACTTGAATTCTTAATGTCTTCTGATAACATCATCTTGTACTTTTAACTGTAACTTCCTTGTTTACCAAACTTATGAATAGATTACACAGCACAATATGAGATTCTTCCTGCCAATTAAACATCCTAGAAAAATGCATCTACCTATAAATTTGACCAAATACGTATCTTATTCAATATTTGCTTAACTTGATTTAACAACATCCGAGATTTTTCATATTCAGAAGGTAGCTATAACCCTCCCAGGAATAAGCTGCAAGTGTCACCCACTGTAAGTATCGCAAAAGTAGTATGAATATGGTCATTGTAGATAAAAAGGAAAAGAAAAAGACAATTTAATTATATAGCTTAAATTAGGTTAAATATCATTCAATCCTTCCCCTATGGTTGAAGAAATATTCTAAATAACACCTAATGTCCGACTCTTCAAAATCTCTTCCTACTCATAAAATTATGACATTGAATGTTCAAGCTGAAAAATAAACAAAGTTTGGCATCCTAGACTAACAAGAAAGAAAAAAATAAGAAAAAAATTCTTACACCTCAAGCTCTCAGGAAATATTACAAAATTTCAACAAAGCTAACAAAAAAATTTGACTCTCAAACCAAAAAGATATAACACATTTCAGAGCTTACCTCGTGCAGTGCCTTTGAGAGGTCCTCCATTGTCAATATTAATCGCTTATCCTGTTGAAACAAAAAGATGAGGCAAGCCAAAACAATCAATACCTTTTAAACATAAAATAAAAATTTGAAAGAGTACCTTCTGCTGCTTATCCCTTTTGTCCTTGACCACGGCAGCCTGCCTTGCCTTGCATTGCCTATATTAAGTGACATAAATGGGGTAAAAAATCTTGAGGCGCACTTTCTAAGTTAAATTAGAGTAAAGAAAAAAAAGTATAAGAAAATGTCAAAAGCATACTGAAGAGCATCGCTTGCAACCTCTGCCACGAACTTCTGCGTAGCAACAGCTACCAGCCTAATTCTGAAAAAATAAAATAAAAATTAATATAATATACCAAGACAGGATCTTCAAACGAAAACTTTGTAAAGAAATTATCTTTACTTAATTTTCGTTTCGATTCCAAGATATTACGATTTGCTCTTCTTTTTTTTTCTCGAAATTCAGAATCTTAAAAAAGAGATGAGAACTTTGGAAACATATATAGCCAAAAATTTGCAGTCTCGAGCTCTTAAATTCAGAATTCAAAAAGGCCACAAAAAATCGAACTTCCTATCAGCAACTCAAGACAAAAACTTGTATATAATAAGAAAAAAGAAAACTTACAATCTCACATCGGGACACTGGAAGCCGCTCTTTGCTAAGTAATGCTCCACCAATTCATCAGGTATCTGTGGAGGAGAAATCGGTAAAAAAAAACGATGTATTTATAAATTCGAAACAGTAGAAAGCGAGCATACAGTGGGAGTATAGTCCATCAAAGAAGCAAGGAAATCGTTGAGAGCAGCATCGTCGTCGTGCCTTCCGTCGCCCGATTGCTGGTTGTGGAGGTGGTGGTGGTGATTCATTCTGTCGCTCTCTGCTGCAAGTTAACGAGACAACAGTAGGGGTTCTTATTTTTATTTATATTAATTTAGTGATTTATAATTTTAGGGTTCATTAATTAAAAAAAATTAAAATAATTTTTTTTGCCTGAATTTTTAAGAAAAAAATCAATTTTTTACCCAAATTAATAAATATTTTTTATAAATGATATTCTCTCTCAAAATTTAGATATTAGGACTTTTTGCTTATAAAATTATTTGAATATCTTTTCTTCGAGAACCAAATTTAAACCAAAAACTTCTTGGAATCTTTTAAATGATTTCAAATAACAATAACTTCACTTGATTTTATAAATAACACTCTAAATAAATAAATTTTACTTGAGTTAGGTTGTGGGAGAAATCAAGAAGAGAGATTCTTACATAAATGAATTAATATGTGTCAAAATGCTATAAAACTGGCAGATTTTGGTTGAGAATGGTGAAGGTTGAAGAAATGAGTTTCAAATGCAACTTGTCGAATGTTTGTTGTCAATTAGTGAGTGTTTAATATTTTTCCTTGGATATTGGATGTCCGATATCAAGTTTCTAATGTCTATTATCAGATATTTCATCAAATGTTGAATGTCTATCATCGAATATCGAATATCTCTCATCAAGTTTATGATATCTTTCATTAGATATTGTTGTCAAATATTAGAAACCTATTGTTGAATATTGAAATTTATTGCAGATGTCAAATGTATGTTGTATGATACTTGTCTAATTGCAAGAATCTTTTATAACAACTCAATTTTAAGTTTACTAGAATTTAAAAAAAAAAAACTATGAAAATAAGATGAAATTTTTGAAAAAATGTGTAGATTAAACAAATAAGAAAGAGAAAACTTAAAAAGTTGTTTTTAAAAATTAGAGAAGGGCATTGAAATAATTTTTGAAGCAAAAAGGTTATGATATTAAATTTTCTGAGATGATAATTTATCAAAAACTCAATTAATTTGGGTAAAAAAAAAATCCCTTAAAATTTAAAATAGATTGAATTTCCATTAATCAGGGTTTAAAGAAAAACTACTAAAACCAATTTATTTGGTAAATTTCTGAAACACCCTGAGATTTCTCAAACAGCAACAAGCCTCCAAGTTTAGAAAAATTTTAGAACGCCCCTAAACTATGTTAGTCGACCTTGAATAACCCTATTGTTACTTTCCTGAAACCTTAGGGGAAGTCACGAAATTGCCCAATTTTCTTTAACAGAAATTACTGCAGGTACATTTAGAAAATATCCTTTTTGTATTAAGAATATATTTTTAGTGGCTCAATGCTCAAAATTTTAAGAGTCAAAATTCTTCCTAGATAAATGTTGCTTTAGCTTATTAGCGAAGCAATGTATATTATAATATAATGTAAAACAATGTATATTTTGTATTAAATATGAAAAATATAAAGAGAAGAAACATGAGCTTCAACATGACGTTAACACGAAATATTTCAACCCCTGTAACATATAAAATTCACAAATCACAACGTTACATTTAAAGGATTTTGTCATTTATTTCATGTGGGCTAATCTATTTGCACAGTTTAGCCATGTTTATTTCGTCAAAAGAACAAAACTAAAAACTCTTTCATCCCAGTCCACCCAGAACACAAACTCCAACACCAACCATTCTTTGATATTTTTATCCTCTTGTTATTGACAGCTCTATATGGACGAAGTAAAAGAAAGAAACATATCTATCTCGACTTTTGCTGACTATAGCGTTGTATTCCGTAGACATCTATGATGCCCGGAGGAAAAACAGGATCAGTTGCTGCTCTCAGAGCAACCTTGGCCACAGCAGTAACATTGACAGGAGGAGTGAACAGAGGTCCAACTAGTGGGAACTGGTTCAGTGGTTTCGCATGTTGGAGAACCTGCCAGAGGTTTTAGTAGAAATTTTATCATTAATTGCTGAAATTTAGAAATTCATACACACATTAAACCGAGGAAGCAAAAGCTATTTACCGTCTCCAATGGACTACCGATTATGCCAAGGGGTAACTTCAAGCTGCCAACAGTTCGTGTCCCATATATAAATCCAGGCCTCAAAATAACTCCTGAAAAGAACAAATAAAAAGTGTCCGGAGTCATCCTGTAATTATCGACTGAAATTCAGCGTCCAAAGCTCAAAGAAAAATGAAAATTTTGTTTTCTTATGCTTAACAGATGAAACCACTACACTATACAAACAAAGACCTATGAAAATCCAAATCATAATTGCTTTCTGCAGAATGGATTTTTCATTTGCTGTTAGAACTCAGCAAGTCTACAGACTAGTTGGTTCCACTCTCAATTCTTATATACCATAACAAAGAAACACCAGGTGTAAATTCTACATAAGCCACAATGAAAGAATGATAAATCTCACCTCCATATGGGAATTTGGTCAATAACTCCGTTTCAGCAGCTCTCTACACAACATACAAAAAGTAGGATTGAATGCAGGTAAGTAGGGCTTTTATATCGTATTAATCATAAGACTTGTGAAATGACACTTCCACTTCTCGTGAAATATCTATTAATTCTACCATCTGACAATGAGCAATATTATTGGAACAGAGTACCTTTCCCTCGTAATATCCTTGCAGCAAGTAATTTGCCACACCAAAGTCAGCAGCAGAGATATAAACGAATCTTTTTACACCTGTAGAGAAAAATGAAGGGTTGATTAACCATAAAAAATGGGTAGAACAATCTATTGCTTCGAAAGAAATAACTCCATTCCTTTATTTTTTAATTTGTTTATTGTTTTCTTGATCTTTTGATACCTAGAAATCCCTTGACCCTTCTTGTTCACTGAGTACTAAATTGGAGGCTCCCTCCACACCCTAAAGCTTGGTTGCTGAAAAACATGTGAGACATATATATGTCTCAAGTAGGTGTACCCAAAGAGATTTGAACCCTTTGACCTCAATGATGGGGCCAAGGGCTTCTCACCATTAAGCCCAATCCTTGGGGTTCCACTCCTTTACAGTTAACTCTACAGGGTACAAACCCAAGAAGAAGTCAGCAAAGACTTCCTTCGGAAAAAGCAGCCAGCATCTGACAAGGAACGATAAGGGAGTTGGTTTATCTCCTCCTTCCAAAACTAGACAGCAGAAGAACTCCCAAATAGTCAGATCGTCTTTCTAAATCTGGTTGATCAAGCCCATTTAAAGTAAAATGTCACAAATTAAAAGGGGATAAAACAATTTTTCAATCATGATGGCATCGACTTAAAGCCATTCTACAATATTATCTATCAGTCATTGGTTTGACTAATGCTTCTTGGAATATCACAATGCCACATCACTTTTTGATATGACCATTTAATAATAGAGAAGTGATAAGTATATCACAAAGTAACAAATAAATTAGACAGCTATCTACATATACCTTGTTCTGAAGCTGCTCTAATTGCATTGATGTTAGCAGTCCCATTAATCTTATACATGTAAGAGTTAGATCCAAAACCGCCAACAGAGGAGATCTAGAGTATTAAATGTCAAGTTAGCCACCAAAAGAAAGCAATGGAAGCACGATGATCATATCCAGAGCAACTAGCAAAAGAAATTTTTACAACAAAGAGCACATTACAGAGTAAAGAGACAGCAGCAGATAGGTGCAAATGTGTGTGTATCATGAACAAGTTAAGATTTGTTGTTTTTGATGCCTAAGTTACAGCCATAGTGAAGGTTTGATTAGCATACGTACAACAGCAGTCACTCCCTTCAAAGCTTCCTTCCATGAATCAGGTGAAAGAAGGTTTCCTGGCAAAGGTAAGAGAGGTTAGAAATATTATAACATCCCAAATAGAGATTGCCAATACATACTAGCCAGGAAAGCAAACCTTGATGCCAAGTTACACTGTTAGCCCAAGAATCACGTAGAGATGACCTACCAGACCTGGAAGGCAAAACAATGACTTTACTGATAATAGGATGCATAAAATTGTACAAATAACATAACAAATGTATAATTTAAGATAGAAAGTTCAAAATCCAACGTCATAGAGATCTCCATGTATCAAAAATATACACTAAGCCCCATTCCAAGGTCCAAAAAGCAACCTAGAAAGTCCTCATATAAGGTTTCTTTATGGAATTTAAAAAATTAAGGGAAATTAATGAAAGAAAAATGCTTTAAAATTTTCTTTATACTGAACTCCTATCACATGTCAGTTCATTACTAAAACAAACAGAAGTAACCAAGTCGTAGTTGCGGCATAATTATTTGCAAGGCCAGAAGACTACAAAGACACTTAAATAACTTCAAAATCAAGGTATAATGACTACAGTACCCAGAAAATCAAGCCAGTCTACCGCATAACTACCTTGATTTTATTTTAAAATCGCAATGCATAATTTAGCATGTAATTTGATTTGTAAAATGTAGTAACCCAATTATTTAAAAGATGTCATTCTAATACCATTAGACTTTTCAAAGAAGAAAACCCTATAACAGATTGCACAGACATAATCCTACATGTCGTTTTATCCGGTAAGATGACCAAAGTATTCAATTCGTGTCCATGACATTTTCTATTATATCGATACCAAAGAACTATATCAAAGTTATGTCATCAAATATTCTTAGGTACTTTGAGTTTTTACTAATAGTCTTAGAACCCGTCAATGCATGTTATGGGCAGGTGATAATCCATAGAACACTTGGAAACAGGTTTGTTCTGGCAAGAAAATTACTGTAAATAAATTTCAAGTGACCTGAGATCGACAGTAGAAACCTATATTGAATGGTCAATACTTAGCATAAACAGGGAAATCAGTTGAAATCCACAAGGACAACTACACACCTATGACTAACAAATCTAATACCTGCTAAGGCTAGCCACATTCAAACCACGATCCAAAGCTTCTTTGCAGATATGTGAGCCAACAAATCCATTTCCACCCAAAACAAGCAACTGAACCAAATTGCGTATCAGTCAGATGCAGGAAAGCAAAGCATGAGTAAAAGCCAATTCAAAGCAGCTCAAAACTTTTCACAACGACATGCCTTCTCTGACGGAGGTGGGGGCACATTCACCGTCTCAGCTTCCTCAACTTTAAAAGGTTCATCAACCTTATTAGAATCTGTGCAAAGATATCTTCCATTCCTTGATGCAGCCGCTGCACTGTTTCGAAGAAAATATAAGAGAAGTAAAACAGTTACGGCTGCATTGGCTTCAAGTGATGAGACTAATGCAATGTTTTCAGGAACTGCAAATTAGTTGTAGCAATAAAATGCAAATTTTGACTTTTGATTGTGATTTAAAGACTCCAAATTTCACTTCCACTCAGCTCATTTTCCAGGAAAACAAACATAAATATACTCAAATTCTAAAGCCCATAAAAGAAATAGAAAATAGTAACTAATATATAAAAATCAAGAAAACACAAATGAAATTTTGTAACAAAAGATGAGAAATTTGACTCACTAGAGTCCAGAGGCTGATGGCCTAGAATGGATCAACCGTGAGACGATGGTCCTCATTTGATATATCTCTTGCTATACAGTGTTACTGTTTCCTTCCTTTCTCAATTTCTGTGAAATTCAGTTTTCGGTTTGGCCCGAGTACTGGCGATGTCTGGCTTGTTCAAAGAGAGAACAGATGGCGCGTAGAAATTATGACACGTAGCGGAGAACATGTGGTTTAATGTAAACCTAGAGAAAGAAATTTCGGTAACTTTGACGGGCCTAGATGAAGTTTCCCAGAACTAATTGGGCCAGGAATCCGCTTCTTAGGCCCCCAATTCGGGCTGCATATGGGTATCACAGACATGAGTGAGATGAAGCGTTACTGGCTCAAAGAAGAAGCTATTTGGATCAGGGATACATTAAAGTGATGCTAACTGCACCTCATTATCGAACTAAATAGCCCCATCTTCATTTTAAGAAGATAAAAAGTGTGAACTACTAAGCTTCAATTGAGTTAATTCCTTCATTGAGCTTCGGGATAGAAAGCGTCATCGCAACTCTTGTAATAATTAACATTACAGTATGATTGCAACATTATAAAAGGAAGCAAGATATTTTTCTATTTTACTCCTTCATCCCTACTTATAGGAAAGATGGGGTTCCTTAGTTTATAAGTGGGGTTCAAATAGCACCCACAACGAAATAAAAGTAAGCCTTGTTGGCCTAAAAAGAAACTCCTGTTATGTATAATATAGTATTGGACAGAGTTATATTTACATCAAATATTGATTTTCACTTTAACATAGACATCCTTAAAATTTAGGTTAAATAGCATGGATTGAGTTATTTCATAATTTACACTTCTACATATATGTAATTTAGGTTAAATAACATAAGCATTACGATATATATATATATATATATATATATACAAGTTTAAAATTCATTCACTTACACTTCTACACATAACTTTTATCATATGAATCAAATCATTTTTTGGACAAGTCTTGAAATTGTTAACCTATTATACAATTTTTTTATACAAACTACTATGATACGGAATAACTCTTTTATTGACACATCATGTAACTTTTTTATTATGTTAAAATTTTTATTTATCATTTCTATTCATTTTTCAGGGTATATATGAGTTCATATACAAAATTTGTCGATTTAGTAGTATCCAACTCATTATTCTATCAAATTGCCAACCGAAACGAATCCCAGATACCGGGTTGACGATACTCAAAAGTTATTCACCTAACTTATACTCAAGTGCCACCAAAGCAACATGGGAAGGTGCAGATAGATATGGAGCTTCTGCAACAAATTACATATCAACAACCGTCAGCAATGAGAGAGACAAAACAAGGTTTAAAATTTGAAGAAACTAATTAAAGAGCTCATCAAGTTTGGATACTGGCTCAAAAGCTGAGTGGCAAGTGGAAGAGGCCTTGTTCTGATAGCAACAGCACAGGAGGGTGGTGGAAAAGAGAGCGCCTCTCTTAGACTTCAGGGTCCCTCGACTGATGCAAGTGTCAATGTGTACAGTACAGATTTCAGAACAAGTCTAGTCACTATCTCTAACCTCAGCTAAAGGAAAATTCTCCCCAACATGAACAAAATTGACCCAGATTGATGGACAATCCAGATGAAGAGATCAAATAGATCCCTTTGAGATTTTCAATATGAAACACTCAAAATCATCTTACATTATATATTCTCGTCAAGTGTATCGATCGTTACAATTCTTGATTGTGCAACAAAAATGACAAGATACCAACTTACTGCATGCTCTTATTCTAATATTGTTGCATAATCTGGCCTCTACATATGTGCGGGAATATGTATGAGAATGCCTGTGTGCTTCTGGATTCGATATCTGGAGGAGGGTTGAGGGTTGGCGCCCATGATTGGATATATGTATACAAATATAGATGTATTCATATATCTGCTGCATGTAGCGCAGATTCTCCTGGAGGAGAAGAAGCTACGTCAGATCCACCCAAATGGGGGAACAATGGACTCTCCGTCCCATTATTTTCGTGTTGTGACAAAAGATTCCAGCACTAGCGAGCAAATGGAAGCTGACTCTTCACATCTGTAATAGTATTTACATTCAGTTCACTATATATATCATGTTTAATTAGATACTAACCTTTGATTAAATTTGGCACAATCTAAGTGGCCTATCCACTAGTTCCAATGTCCAATATAATACTACATATTCAGCATCCATCATATCAGCAATTCCTACACAAGATACTGATGAGATACGATAGATGTGTACTATTATTCTCTCTTCTATTTGGTTTTTAGCTGCAGAAAGAGTGCATTACTGATTAATCTTCACTACCATCATTATATCTTATCTATCGCTCTAATTCAGTAAGAAAATAAACACTAGTGCATGCCATGAACTTTAAAGCTACCTTAATATTTTCCGGGAAAATGAATCCGGCAACTAGAAGCAAATTTTCAGCTGATGAACATGATATAGATTCATTGGATGAGGAAGAAAATAAACATTAATTTGTCTATGAGAAACATCCATGCAGATGCAGTATTACTCGGTACACATACAGATTATGTGTCACATGAAAAGATCAAAAGCCATGTTTATCGTGTGAATTATATTCTTCTGCATGACGTTAATTTACCTGTATAATTAATCTGTTATATACTTTAGTGATTAATGGATGATAAGGAACCAACCATCATATATAAACAATAAATTAAGGTTATGCTAAAAAAGAAGCTGGCACGCTAAGTACAAAAGTATTGGTTATTTGCTTGAAGTTCACAACAAGAAAGGTATTCTATATATTAAACTTGAAGAATAAAAGTTAGGGGCGGATTTCAACTCCAAGTGGCTTTGCTTGACATAAAAAGAATATCTATTGATGCGAGAAAACAAAAATACATGATAAAACAATAATAAAAAATGAAGCATCGTTGAGGGTGATCAGAAAGAATAGTATAAATTCCAAAACAAAACAAATCAAGCTAGCTAGGGTTAGATATATATAACTAGCTAATTGATAATGTATGATGAGACAATCAAATGTTAAAATCGTAAACTCGTCTGTCTGATGATGAGTTATAAAGAGCACGCTTTGGTTTGGAATGTGATTTAAGAATCACTTCAGGATAAAAGCTCTTTCAGAAGATAATCTAAGTGAATTTTCAAAAAGTATGCACAATCTCTTTAGAAAGATCACACTATAAATAATGAAATACATTTCTCTTTCATATAATTAAAGTTCAAGAATCACTTAATTTTTGTAGTGAATTAAGTTGCAGAAAAAAAAACCAAAGTTGATTCTGGGGCGATGAGATGGAAATGGAAGGTGATGAAATGTGGGAAAAATATGTTTTGCAAGGGACCTACACACTTGCAGGCAGTGGGACATGATAGAGGACCAAAATAAACGAAGTGAGTGCGTGCCATCTCACTTACTGTACCGTCACTAAGATGATTTTTTATGTAAAGTCGCAAAAACACAGAGGCCAAACAAGAAAAAGGCTAAATTCAGAGGGAAATGCATGGGGCCTGCTGGGCGGGGAGGGTGGCAAACAAAGTATAAAGTAATGGTGGTCCGTGTGGGGTTTCATGGTGGTGCACCCTGCACGAAACTTAGCTCATCTCCCAACAATTTCTCCTTTGGGTCCCAACCGCCTCTCCTTTCACCTAAGCCACTTTGTTCACTTTACACAATATTCAGCTTATCATAATCTAACAGTCATGCTTACATGGACATATCTTAACACCCTTTTGCTTCTTCTTCCCACTTAATTTGTCTAGCCTCAATGAGATATCTAATTGATTAGATTTTTTTACAGATTCTGCTTGAAGTCAAGCCAATGTAAGAAAAGCTTAGGGTACATATGTAACACCACCATGAAGATTTTTGTGTTGGGTGACTACGAATCATATATAATATCAGAAAAATGACAACAGTCACAGGTTGTTTGTGTATTCTACCTTCCATCTCATGTTATTGGACTATCTCTATATATAGGCTCAATTTGTATGCCATTATATGATCATCTACTTTGTGGCATGCACTTTTAATAATATTCTTTTTATTATACAAAATCTATGGTCATCATGATGGTGACTTTTATTCATAGTCAGCAGTGCAGGTAACCAACCTCACCTTCTTTGAGTTAAATGAGAAGAGAAGTTAAAAAAGAAGAAGCAAGTAGATGATTTGTATATGCAACTGTTTCCAATTAGAATTCACGAGTGAATTAACCTGCTGCTTCTTGTGACTGAAGTCTAAAATTAATAAGGTAGTGATCATTTAATACACAATCAAATTAAGTCAACCTTCGCTAACCATGTTCCTAATGGATACTCCATCTAAACTCTGAAAAGTATATATGGCATGGCAATATCTTAGGATATATATATATATATATATGAACTGAAGCATGTGTTGTTAAATTGTGTCTCCAACAATCATAAGAATATATAAATGTCATCATATATATATATATATATATATATAATTCTCTCTGTTATGATCTCATCATTTTTTCCTTTATTGCCAATTGTCAATATTGTGTATATATATATATATATTCATGCATGATCTGCTTGCTAGGGAGAGAGAGAGAGAGGGAGGGGAGGGACCAGAAAGGGATCAGAGAAGGTTCGCAGAACTAATTAACATGCACTTATATTCCTCAGCTCCCACGAGAGAGCTGGAGAGAACCCCAACCTGTGCCCTAACTTTGCGCAGCTTTATAATTACATCAATGAGACAATATACTGCAGCTTTTGGAATTTGGATCTCACTGTATTATGAGTGGATATCACGAAAACATCTTTCTGCATTAACAGTCTGATTACATATCGAGTAATGATAATAAAAGTTTAATCTTTATCCAAAGGTATGCATGCAGCACGGTAATTACGTGCTGCTCGAGGCTTTAAGTTACAATTATTAATATTTCTTACAGTAGTAAAAATATCTAAGCCGAATCTGCAAAACCTTGCTAAAAAACAATAGAGGAGTTATAGCATGTTTTAGTGGGATGCAAATGCTAGTGAGTAGTGACATATAAGGATGGCTGCGGCGTTCATTAATGGTAATGACAGTGGAGACGCCATGAGATCAAATAACAAAGCAATCGATGACATGGAGAGAAAAAGCATTAATGCTTGTTAGCCACTTTACCCACACTTGTTATTCTCTTCTATCTGTGCTTAATGATTATGTGGTCGCTCTCTTCGTACCCACATCGATCTTTTCACACTCAACTCCAACTCAGTGCGTATCCACTGTAGCTTAAGATATGGACCCATCAAGCAATACATGAATTGCTTCTCCCAATACGGATAAAGTGAGATTGTTAATTAATTATTTTGTATGTGATAATATTACATCATAGCACATTAAACATTCCCTTCTAGACATCGTAGTGGAGGTTTGGAATAATACCACCCATTCTCTCTATTCTATATATTTTCTTTCAATCATAAAAGCAGGATTATGACTGTTGCCAATGATTTTCTTAAACCCACTTATAGTTTTTAATAACAAATTAATTGTCTCCCTCAATGCATATACAATTTGCCCCATAACTCTTCATACAGATTAAGTTAAAGGACATCAGAAGGCACTTTTATTCCTTTACTTTTGAAACATTATTAATCAAAGATGGTGATGATATGAATCACTATCTATAAGTTGCATATTACCCCAAACAAATAAAAAATGTCACCTTCCATGGTAGTTTCGTTAATCAAAACAAAGAAAAACAGAAATTATTCGGGAACAGCATTGCACCTTCTTGACAATTTCAGAAATTATTCCCTCCCATTTATTAGGGCAACCATTGGCTATGCTATTGGTCCCACGTCGAAATTGGTCCAATAGAAATGGGCCCGGCCGAAACAACTATAGAGGTCACCATCCGGGTACAGACGATCCGGGTTTAATTGTACCCAACAGCCAAACAGAGCCAAATCCGTGACCCAACTAGAAAAAAGCAAAAAGCTCTCTTCTCAACTCCCACTTTCCCCTCTTATAAATACAACACAACTCCACGTCTCGGCTTCTCAAGCTTCACATTTCAGACCTCTCTCTCTTCACAAGCAAGAAGTTTTAACATATAAAAATCAAGAAAATGAGGAAGCTTGCCACCATCAACACGCCCTCACCAGCGATGACAACAACAAAGGCCTCATTTACTCCAGAAGCAACGGTCACGCAACAGCCACAGCGCTCGCCATGGCACTCTCCTGTGCCCTACCTCTTCGGAGGGTTGGCAGCGATGCTGGGTTTGATAGCCTTCGCTCTCTTGATCTTGGCGTGTTCTTACTGGAGACTTTCGGGTCGTTTAGATAGCGGTGGTGATAATCAGAGTGGCCAGCGAGATGTCGAGAGTGGTGAGAAGGACCAGGAGGGTGGTTCCGCCAAGGCTGTGAAGGTTTATGAAGAGAAAATTTTGGTGATAATGGCGGGTGATGAGAAGCCAACGTTCTTGGCCACCCCTGTGTCGAGCAAAGCTTATGCTTTTGGCGATGGCAAAGAGATGATCGTGAACAACGAGGGAGAGAAAGTGGAAAACGGTGAGAAAGCGAAAGAGATTATCATGACCGATCGTGAAGTGGTCATCACAACAACTCATCACGAAGAAGACAGAGACAGAGACAACAACCAAGAGAACCAACAAGACCAAGAGCAAAATCAGTGAGCTGAATTGAGTTTTTTTTTTTTACTTAAATTTTGAATTCACAATTTTGAAGGTTTGGAGATTATTGTGGGTTGAGTCCTTTTTGATTCGGGAAATGTAAATTCTTCTTAGATGAATCATGAAATAGAAATGAAAGAGTTAACTTTCCAGCTAATTACAGCAACATTCAAGCTTTTTGTCTGCAATGAAATCATAGGAAAGTGCAAAGAAAAGCAAGTAATCAAGAAGGATAATTAAGTAACAAAGATATAATTTATAAATATATAACGTATAATATTTTATTTAATTGAAGATATAACAATATATGTAATGATGAGTTCAATTCTAATTGTTTCTAAAGGAGAATAAAGCAAAAAGAAAACGACATTATAGGCACAGATTCCAAAACCCTTATCTCTATCTCTTCAATCTGCCGCCGAACGCTTTAACCGGCAACCGGATACGGTGCCGGCGAAAGAAGTCCGGTCGGGGACAGTGGTTGAAGCTGAGGTCAGTCTCTGGCTGCTTTCTTGGGATGCAAGAAGGAGACACGTGTCGTTATGTAATCAGTTGGTAGTTTCTTGGAAAGATCCTTGCGGAATTTAGCAGCGAGGTTGTCTGTGCTGTGCGGCGACGCGGAGCCGCGTTTGTTTTTAAATGCAAAAGTAATAGCTTTTTCACTGTGCACTGTGCACTGTGCCACTCTACAATCTTGAGAAGAGTCACCCTATTATCAAATAACAAATTCTGTAAATTAATACCCCAAAAAAATCTTTAAAAAAAGTAAATTTCTTTTTTTAATAGCCAGCCATAATTTGCTTTTAGAACTATCTGATATTATTAACAAAAACAAGTATATTTTATCTTCAAATTATAAAATTCATATTCCTTTTACAAGATAATCTACCTTAATTAGAGTTGCCAAAAAGAATGGCAATAGCAATCCAATTAAACTTGTACCTGCGCAATAATGGGTAGGGTGCAGCCTGCAAAACTCTCTCCAAATATTTATCATTATTATTCTGCTTTAGAAACTGCAAAATGGGTTTTCTTGATAGTGCCTATTCAATTTCAATTCTCTTTAGATTGTCATATTGTGCTTAGGAAAATTTGCGTAAACACTTTTCTTAACTATGTATTGTTTCTCAATCAGGACCATGATGATGAAGGTAATAAGAGTTCCCTTTTTTTTTTTCCAAATAAGCAAGCCCGGACCTTTATAATATAACCATTGGACGGCCCAACTAAGGCCCTTTACAATATCGGATTTGGTGCACACAAAAGAACCCACTTCACTTCTCGTACATCAATAATAAATAATAAATTTCTTTTTCATGAATGATTAATGAAAGGTCCCGCCTATTGATGTAAATTATCATCTTTCTTCCTCCTGTAGATTCAATATCTATAATTGGGGTGTGCGGCGCCCATCATTGTTGTCTTTAATCTACTTTTAATACACGTATAATGTGCAGGGCACTGATGCTGCATTCCACTCCTTGATCTACTCATATATCACTAATGCTAAAGACATTATTTTATGGATCAAATTTGAACTCATTTGATGATATTGGCTATGTTCACAACTATATCCTAACAAATTTTAACCCAATTTGTGGATTTTACACTCAAACTTCAGTCATAATATAAGTGGCCAATTGATAACAGCAAAAATAATCATGGGCATTTTGTTCACTCGATTTTTCTCTTCTCTCTTCGCCAACAAAGAAGCTCGAGTCCTCGTGCTCGGCCTCGACAATGTCTGCAAAACCACCATCCTCTGTAATTCTCTTTTCTATTATATTTATATAATTCGTTTTAAAGTTGGTCTTTTATGTGTTTTGTGTAATGCAGATCGGCCTCAAATTGGCGAGGTAGTCTGCACCATTCCAAGTACTGTTTGAGCAAAGTTTGTCGGTTTTTAAGATAATTTTAACATGTATCTTACAATTTATGTTAACATCTCGAAGGTGTATAATTTTTTTCTAAATATTGTATAACTCTCATTATAAAAATTATATTAATATTGCATTTAATGATTTTAAATCATTAAATTACTCCTTTCGTAAATTTTTTATAAAAAAAAATTATATAATTTTGGAGGTATTAATATGTTTTCTACTGTTAAGACTACCCTTGTTTCTAAACCTTTCATTTCATTACAGAAATTTGTATTACTGTTATTGTGTTGATTGAAAGCTCATTTTGGTTTCGTTTGAATGTAGCAATTCGGTTTAATGTAGAAACTGTAGAGTACAATAACATCAAATTTCAAGTTTGGGATTTAGATAAGTTGATGATTTTCTTTATTCGTATCTAGAAACGAGCCATTGCATTTATTTGGTGGATTTTTCTACAATAGATTAAAGGTTTTGTTGAAACCTCAGTTCATATCAAATAATACTATTTCAGCTTGTCAAATGTGTTGATTTGTTGGGTCCTGGAACCTGTTTATTTCTCATATTTCAGTAATTAATTTTGTGTGCTACAGAAGTTCCTGTTTAGTTTTCAGTTCAACAACTTACGGTTTGTTGCAACAGGTGGGCAGACAAGCATCAGGTAACTTTTTTGCTTCGTTTCTTGTTGTCTTTCTTTGAAGAGAAGAGAGTGTACTTTTGCTTCTTTTTTACATTCTAAATCCTTAAGAAAAAGAAACCTCTGGCAGTATTGGTTTAGATTAGGCCCTATGTTTTGTCTTAACTTTTTAGACAAATAGATGTTAAATGGAAGCTGAAACTTATAAAAATATGAACTACATGAGAATGGCGTGGATACTAATGTTGTCTTGTGGCATAAATCTAACTTGTCTCATTAGGAGAGGATTGGTCTTTTAAAAAAAAAAAAAAAAAATTGAATGCTAAGTCAGCTAGTTATGTTTGTGGTTGTCATTCCATGGAGTACAAAGCTGAGGTCAGGTCTCCTCTGAACTCAAATGTAATTGTTTTTTATCTGCCCACTTAAAAGGGGAAAGATGATGCTTATCCACTACTAATCAAGTACATATTAATGAACGGAAACTTGGTTTGGACCTTGCATTCTTGTACTGCATGCATGCTAGATATGGCAAACGCTGTTCCATTACTCTAAACATGCTATAACTCTCGACTCTGGAACGCTAAATTATGCTAGCTAGCATCACCTTTTGTTTGTGAATTCTCTATTGGTCAGGTACAATATTGTTTTGAACTTGAAAACAAGGGAAAAATTCTCTCTGATTGGTTTCCCTGAATTGAGAGGAACAAGTCATTCTACTCATATTTGGTGCAAGTATATGCATATTTATCATACTTGCATTTGATCAAAACCCGATATTTTCCTAAGCTTAACTGGGTGTCAGAAGGCTGGTTTATGTCTTTTGACTACCGGACAGGTTGGAAGAACTGAGAGATGCGCAAACAAGCATGTCACAACTACTTCTCTACTCTTAGGATTTATTATTTAGAAAAGTTATACTTTTCCTTTAGTTGTTATACTAGCAAGTCAGAGGTCATTTTATCACAACTGGCTGACCCACACAGGCCTTTCCATTCTCCTGATCTCTCACTAATAAGGGGATGTTGCTGAATTCATTTTGCTCATGGCTGAAATATTTCATCCAACTGAATTCTCAACATATTTTTTCTCTAATGTTACAAGTAATTGTTACGTATTAGAGTATGACCTGAATCCAAGCATGGAAGAAATCGAGTCAAAGATCCGCGGCTCTAGTCCCATTATTTTTTAGTATTAGGTTTTATGATTTGCTTCTATTTAGGTTTCTATTTTTTTAGTTTTAGTTTATTTCTATAAGAATAGAAGGAATAAGAAAATAGAGTTTTTGAATTAATGGCAATCCTACTCTTATTAAGCTCCCATTAGGATAGAAGATCATATAGGCCTATAAATATATATGTTAAGAATCAGTTTTAGTTTTAAGAAAGAGGCTAAATATAAGGGATAAATACTCTTGTAGGGTTTTTGGAAGAGATTTGAAAGAAATTTTGATTTATATCAGTAGAGCTTGTTGCTCTACTCCTTTAGGTACTAATATGTTTGGTATCTGATAGTGATTTATTATCTCCTGTACTCTTATATATTATGATCTAGTAGATTTATCCTTTCATCTGTAGATGTAGGTAATTGATACCAAACTATATTAAATATTTTATCTCTTTGTGTTATTGAATTATTATCGATCTTGATATTAATATGTTTTAACATAATTTTCTTGCAAAATGAATAGGATCTTCCTGGTGCAATTGATGCTGCTGCTGTGAGTGATTCTTTGGAGTTGCACAAACTAAAAGACCGCTGGTGTAGCATCTTTAAAACTTGTGCTATAAAGGGTGAAGGTCTGTTTGAGGGCTTGGACCATTTACCACTGGACTGCAGGCAGTTGCATTAAAGACTTGTTTCATTTGATAATACAACATAAAATTTCTTTTAGCCAGAAGTTATTTAATTTTAAGGTGGCTAACTTTGTTTAAGGTAAAATTTCAGAGCAAGTTTACTGATGTACTATCATATTTCCTATCTCACTGGTAAGTAGCATTACCATTGCTTCTGGTATGCTTGGCTTGGACTCTTTAATCCTCTTTACTTCAATATAATCTTTGCTTATATGTCGAGCTATATCATTTATATTTCCTAGAAACTTGGAGTATTAAGATGTTATTTTGGAATAGAAATATGCAGGGTGCTATTTCTTTGTTCTCTCTCTTTCACTGCTCCAGTTTTAGACTTTGGTTGGTAAGGTATCATGTCGGCAACTCTCAAGTTTGAACAATCGTTAGAAGCTTGACCCTTCCCCTGCGTGATATTAGCAATTTGTCATCTTCTAATCATGATTTTCTTTTTATGTGTACATCTGTCAATTTAATTGATCAAGTAGGATTACATTTGCCTTGGGGGTATTTATCTGGCCCCCAATTAAATTTTAGAAAAATATTTAATATTTAATTTTTGTTAAACTAATATTTACCTCCTAAAAATTATCACTATTTTCGTAAAAATTAATACTTACCCTCAAAAAATATAAAGATAAATTTTAATTTTTAAAAAATAAATATTAATTTAATAAAAATTTAAAATTAAATATTTTTTTAAAATTTAAGCGAGAATCAATGTAATTTCTCTTATTTGTCTTGAGATAATTATTGTACGACACTTGAATACGATCAATCATGTAGTTTTATTCATCTTGTAAACGTGAAATGGTATTTTATCACTCAAACGAAGGCCCAAATTGAGGTGATTGAGTTTTTTGGAGACGGAGGGTTACCTCGCTGGGTCTGAAAGATAGTGGTTGAGGGTTGCTTGGTGTCTCATGAATCCTAGAGAGAATTGAAAAACCTTTTTAATTAAAATTATAAATTAATAAAGTAGAGGGGGTCTTTTTAAAATTCCAAAAAATAAAATCTTAAACTATTACAAAGTGCCGCAATACATTGTAGGATTTACCATATGCCGGTGTGCCAGATTCACAGACGCACAGATAATATAGTGTTTGGCAGCTGATATTATCCAGCTAATAGCCGTCGTGAGTGAGTCGTGACCACCGCACTGGACAGGACAGATCCATCTCGAATCCCAACTTGGCAAATCCCCCACTATGGGTCCCACCATGTGGCCCTACTGCCCATCTTAGTACTATTGCTTAACCATTGACACCAACCCCAGCGTGGTCCCCACCTCCTCTACATTTGACAATTCCCTCAAATAAACTCTCAAATTTTTTTCATAAAATCCATTTATTTTTGGCTAAGCCTCCTGCACGTGGACTCCTCCCATTGGTTACATACCAGATCTCCATGGCCCCACAAGATAGACCCTTACCATGGACACAACTGTTAACAACAGCTAGCCAAGTATACACACCCGGACGCGCAGTGACCATCTGTTCTCTATGCTTGTGAGCCTTGCGTAATAAAAGAGAGAGCACACGAGTTACTCAAACCTGACTTACCGAGTTAAGAAAAAATGGCCTCCAAGCTCTGCGACTCGTGCAAATCGGCCACCGCAACTCTATTCTGCCGGGCTGACTCCGCTTTTTTATGCGTCAACTGCGACACAAAAATCCACGCTGCCAACAAGCTCGCCTCCCGCCACGCGCGGGTCTGGTTGTGCGAGGTTTGCGAGCAGGCGCCGGCTCACGTCACTTGCAAGGCCGATGCGGCGGCCCTCTGCGTCACCTGTGACCGCGACATCCACTCGGCCAACCCCTTGGCCCGCCGTCACGAGCGGGTCCCTGTAACTCCCTTTTACGACTCCGTGAACTCCGCCGTCAAACACAACGGCTTTGTCAACTTCCTGGACGAAGAGCGGTACTTGGACGACGTGGAGGGCGGTGACGTCAGCAGGGAGGAAGCCGAAGCTGCTTCGTGGCTGTTGCCGAACCCGAAAGTAGTGGAGGATAGCCCGGATATGAACACTGGTCAGTACGTGTTCACAGATATGGATCGGTATTTGGATCTTGACTATGGACCAGTGGATCCGAAACTGGAGGCCCAAGAGCAGAACAGTTCGGGTACTGACGGAGTGGTTCCTGTACAAAGCAAAAACGTTCACGCTCCATCGGTCAACGACCACTGCTTTGACCTTGATTTTCCCGGTTCGAAATCTTTCGGTTACGGATACAACGGACAGTGCCTCAGTCACAGTGTAAGAAAAACTGATCCATATTTAAATTTTCATTATAAATAAATTTTTGTTTATTAAAATATATACATATAAATTGATCTGATCGGTTGGTTTGGGGCTCAGGTATCGTCGTCATCATTGGAGGTCGGGGTGGTGCCAGATGGCGGCGCGATGACAGACATATCGAATCCGTACGAGAGAGGAGCGGAGTCAGGAAATCAGACGGTTCAGCTCTCATCAGCGGACAGGGAGGCGCGGGTATTGAGGTACAGAGAGAAGCGGAAGAATCGGAAGTTCGAGAAGACGATACGGTACGCATCGAGAAAGGCGTACGCGGAGATGAGGCCGAGAATCAAAGGAAGGTTCGCGAAACGCACCGATAGTGGAGTTGAAGTGGACGTTGATCGTAGCAGTAGCGGCAGCAGCCTATACGGATTATGCGTCGTTCCGTCCTTTTAATTTGTCGAAATCTCGTAAAATAAAACAAGTTGTTTTAATTTTGTTAATCAATGTATATAAATCAAGTTTAAGTAAGTGTAGATTAAGATGTGGAGAAGTTTTGGTTTGTAATGAACTTGGAAGATGATCTTGTTAATGATTGTAATGCTTTGACCTTAATTATTTAACAATTGGGATTAGCTTTTTTGAGATTGATTTCCGGTCGATGTATCAATATCTCAATGCCTATTCGTGTATGGCAGTTAATCATATGTAAGTTACTTTTTAATATTATTTTTAAAGAGATAAGCTCTACACTTTGCTTCTACTTTGTTGACAGGTGGAAGGTTTGTCAAAGGTCTTCTTCTTGTTGGTTGGAAGTATTTGACTATTTGGTATTGGGTCGTTTGTTTGATTGCAATTATAAGAAATATATAATAACGTTATTTTAATAACCTTCCAGATCTAGATTAACCAATATTTAAAAGAATTCTTTTTTAAAAAATTAATTAATCAATTAAAAATCCTTTGGTAATAAGCAACGTGTAAAACAACAGAAAATGCCAAATTAGTGTTGGGTTGCGTCTGTCACATCGTAGCTTTCCTGTTGGGTGGGTGTAGCTTCAAGTTAATCCTATTAAGAGGGTATAATAGAAAACGACACCGTTACAGCTGAATTTGGTAAATGCCTCCATGCAATTTCTTTTTTTTTTTGGTAATTGAAGATTCCAAAGTGAATTTTAGTATTAAAAATAAAAATTTTCTGAAAAGTAACTTATGATCAATGCATTAAATGTTTTTGGTACGAGAAATATTGAGAATGCAACTGATATTTTTGGATTGTATCAAAAATTTCATAAATAGTAAATAGGGTGACAAAATGAAAAGAAAGGCGAAAAGGGAGGGGCTTTGGACTCCAAGTGATTTGTGAAACTTTTGCTTCATTTTTCTTTCCAACTCTTTTATGAGTTGGTTGTTGGTTGAATGAGTCACGATATCCACCAACTTTGGGTGATTAATTTTCTTTATAAATTTTAAATTTCGTTTTTGTTAGGTTATTTCAAGCCTTGGGGAACAAGACAAAGACGGGAAGAGATTCCACGTCCGCAGGAATGTTTTAGTCTCACAATTTGACCAATTTACTTGTAAAACAAGATGTAGAGCGCTCATGAAAATCATTTCTTTAACCAAAATGTAATTAAATAAACTGAAACGGGACTCCATTCATACTACTATATAAGCTCATGCTACTAACTCTTCATCTTGCATAAGAGCCAGCTTTGTCTCTTTCTTCAACCAAATTGCAATTAAATAAACTGAAAGGGGACTCCATTCATTAGTATATAACCTCATGCTGCTAACTCTTCATCTTGCATAAGAAACAGCTTTCTCTCTTAATATGTGCGCTTTATTAGCCAGCCTGTCTTTCCCAATTCAGCTATTATTTATTGGTAACAGCTTAGAAGAGAGACCACGATGAAGAGAACATTTTGGTTCGCTCGTCGTTCGTAACGGCAGAATTGCCTTGACGAGACAATGTTTGATACTCTGAGTGCTCTCTCTTTCTCTGTCTATATATATATATATATATATATAAATATATGTGTGTGTGTGTGTTTGTGGCTATGAGCTAACTTATAGGTTTTCAACCCGCTCGCCTTGTCAAAGGTAAGTTGATCGGTTGCTCTCTCTCTTTATAGATGTACATATACATATGTATATGTGTCCATAGCTAACTTACATGTTTCCAACACTCGCCTCTCCCTCTCTATAGATATACATATATGTATATGTATATGTATATGTGGCTAAAGCTAACCTACATGTTTCCAATACTCCCCGGGTCAAAGGTAAGCTGATCGGTTGTGAGCATTAGAGAAACAAATGATCACATCCAACTCACTAGCTTTCAATATGGGACTTTGTTCATGTAAACAATGACTTGTTACTGATAAAGATTGGGTGAAGATAGCTTAAAGAGTCATAATTTTGACTGTTTTGAGGTTTGATAGGTAAATATTTGATTATGGTTTGACAGCCGAGAAGGCTACTGGGTTACCCGTGCTTACATTTCAAACAGAAGCAGGTTGCCCTGAACTGAATGAGACCTAAAACATCACCCACTTTCAAGTTCTTAGAATTCAACAAAACCTTAAAAAGTACAAGTATTACTGTAAAAGCCTCATTGCAAATGAGAGATAAAATTAACAAGTGCGACAAAAGAAGTCTGAACTAGATTTACAACGCAGTAAAAGCAGACTCTTTACACATTCTTCATACATACACATTTCTAGCTACATTCAAGAACCAAGAACAGATGCTAAACTGAGGTACATCTATTCTAGAGACCAATAATACGTAGTACACATTACCGGTCTGCTGAGTAAGTAGTTCGTGTTTCTATCCTTACAGAGTACAAGGCAGCCGTAGTATTTCTATAGCTAACTGTAGACAACTAAGAATTTTATTGCAACAGGTAGAGACCCAAGTCCAGCGTTGGCGAGGAAAGGACGTTTATGTAGCAGCGCTGCTACGGGATGAACCCCCTTGATTGGCCAAGAAGCGAACAACAACACAAGTAATATTATCTGCACTTCCTCTCTGATACGCCTCTTGCATCAGCCTCTTGGCTGCCTCCTCTGGATCCTGGATTGGTTTAATCATTGCAACGGCTTCCTGAGATAAGGATAGAGCACCAAATAAAGTTAGAAGGCAGCAGCACATCTATCTAATCATTTAGTTTACTTGAAAGTTAGCTTAAAATTGTCTGCCTTTTAAGAGCATACGGTCCAAAAAAATAAATTCAAAGACGAGGCTTGATCAATTTGTATCAGAGTGGTTATGATATGGAATGCAAAGGAAATAACACTTAATTCTGACAAGGAAAACAACATCTCAACCATTTTAAAGGTCATCAAAAAGAAAAAATGAAACAAGATGATATAATAACAATAACTGCAAACCTCATTAGTGACAACATCCCATAGTCCATCACTTGCAAGGATAAGAAACTCAAGGGAGCTGTCAATCTTTTCCTCCTGCAATTTCCCTGGTGATGTCAGTAGCTAAAATATGCATAAAGAAGAAAGAAGACAGGAGATGAATGAATGAAAATTAAGGATGTACTAATTTGAATACTCAATAAGTAGTCAAAAACTTCTATATTCTTGTTCATATATTAGTTTGAACACATGTAATTCAAAACATAGTAAAACAGTTCATATTAACTAAGAATTAAATTGAACATTAGGAATCAGACCTGAATTTCAGGATCAGCAACAACATACTGCTTCAAAAGCCTGTCACCAAAGGCACGAGAAACAGCAAGAACACCCCCCACTCTCCAAGTTCCTATACAATTTAGCCAAAAACAGTTCATATGCTTGGTAGGATGGGAGAGAATGGGATTGAAAACCAAAAGACAAGGACAGTTTGTATAATGTCCTTACCAGCCCACATCACAAATCCACCTGCATCCTCAATCCTTTGCCGCTCATCAGTTTGGTCGGGCTTGTGATCTCGAGATACAGCAATAGCTGCAGCATATCGCAGTTTGCCAAATAAGTCACATAGCAATCAAACACAGGTAACAAACTGCTAATATTCAACATATAATGATATGAGACTAATCCCAATTGATGCACATGGTTACCCACAAAACATAATATCAAGTATGCCCATCGGGATTGAAGTCATATGTCTTGCAAATGTGATATAGACTTCCAAACGAACAAAACATTTCTTTCATGCATGTGTTTCTTTGAGTTTCTCAATGTGAAATTGAGATACAACAAACATTTGTTTAGCTGGTTGGGTCTTTAAGGGTAGTGTTGAGATCGAATCCCGCTCACACCATGAATGGAAGGGGTTCGGTTAATTCATTTAAACTACATACATGTGTTTGTGTTTGTGTGTCTGTCTGTCTACACATAGGTAAGTATTATGTCTACAACCAAAAAAACATAATAAGACTACAGCTCGTAGGATTCACAACGTGTTTCTGAGCATAATGCAATGAGAGAGGTAGTCCACCAAAACAGCATGTAGAACATATCTAGAAGCAACAATTTCTCTTTGACATCCAAACTTATGAAAGTGCCACAGTGAGTCAGCACTAAACTTCTTCAGAAAGCAAAAGAATGAAAACAAATAAAAGCGTCTTAGTCTTACCATTACCACCTCTGCATATAACAGCTCTGGAATCCCCTACATTTGCAACAAGTAAACGATCACCGACAAGAATAGCTGTGGAAGCAGTTGATCCAGCATCCCTATTCTGATTATGTTCTGATTTCAGAAATTCTGAGTCTGTATGATTGTATGCATCAGCTGCACGGATGGAGCAATTACAGGAAAAACGAGAAATCAGTTTGATGAATAAGCAAGTTATTAAAAATTGAGAGTTACGAAGTGAGTAACCTATAGCTGATTTGGTATCAGAAATAAACTTTGGATGCCGGATTAGATTGCTAAAAAGGTTTTGTTTCACATACTCAGCAGCTCGTGCACCCCCATGACCTGAAATAAACATTCGAAGGATCAGCTATCATAAATTCTTCCAAACCAAATTATTGATAACTATATACAACGTCAACACTATATAAAACTAGCCAGCCCCACATGGCTTTTACATGCTTGATGGCAAGGCATAAGACACCTGGCAAGAAAAATTAATGCTACAGTAGAACAACCTCAGCATAAAATCCACAATTTACCAATATTAAATCCCTCATCCCAAGTCAATAACAGCCCTCGTCAGATGGCTTCTAGTGCTGCAACTACATTGGAGCAAATACCCAATAAAAGCATCTGCATAAAATGCCTTCAGCCACAGCCCTCAAACAGAAATTACAGATAATCACATAAAGTAGTAAATGTTCTGATCTATTAGCAATTCCATGTCCTCTGACAAATAGTTGAGAAGAGGGATAAGCATCTAGGTGGAAGAAGATGACAAACCATAATCCATGGTGTGAAACAATGAAATGAAACCAAGATGTTGCAAATGCTGGAAGAGGAAATGAAGTATATAATTGCCATACCATACTCAAACATCCACATCATATTCTTGCCATTGCACCGACATATTACATAGTAGTGTTAGGTTCAAGAGCCACCTTTTTTTTTTTCACAAAAATTCTCACACAAATTGAGAATCAGAGAATTAATGCACTTTCAACAGCTGAGATTGAATCACACATTTATCACTCCCAAGGTGCACTAATTGTGCATGTTTGATCCAATTTCAGCCATTGAAAATGCATTGATCCAAAGGCTTACAATTTATGTAATAAAAGTTAAATTGGAGAGAGAGAGAGAGAGGGAGGGAGAGAATACCATCAAAAACTCCAAAGAGACCAACTATCTCTCCATTAACACCATCAATTCTCGTTTCATAAAAGTCTTCCATTGAAGACCTTTTCCCTGGAGAGCTTGCATATCCATAGCTGAACTTTCCATTCTGACTGTTGCCGTAACACATGCCAAAAATCAACATCAGAAACAGACTACACACTCAGAATGGTCAGGGAAATTACTTTAAGAAAAGGCCAACTATTTTAAGTTCCTTATATATGTCAAAATTTCACAACAGTTTTAAGATAAACCAACTAACGAATTCAATGAGACATCTAACACGACTAGTCAATAGAAAGCATCCATGACTAATGCTATTATAATAAGTTATTAACATATAAGTATACATTACGTATAGAGAAGAAATAATTTCTTTTAGCTAAAAGAAAAATAATCAACTGACAAGGAAACATATACAAATCCAAGATTTTCCCTGAGGGCGTCACCCAATAAAAGCATATTGTACTGAAGTCCAAGCATACTGAAAAGACTCATTCCAGTATCCCTCAACAAAGGAAAGTTACCGAGTTTGAACCACTCAGCTCCTGCTTCAGCCAGAATCCCTTATACCATTTCCATAAGCATATAGAACAAAACTAATAAATCATCGATTTCTGAGCTTGAATTTTTGCTCAATCCTTAGCTCAGGTGGGCTCATTACCATATTTGAGCCAGCTCATTGAACTTCTCAGATTTTCTTTTCGCATTAAACTCAAGGTTAGTAGTTTTTGATGGAACAAACTTGGATCTTCTAGTACTAGGTTAAGCTCAAACTGTTTGCATCCCTGGGTACCTTTAAGTCTTTAAACACAACTACATAAGGGACAGCCAGAATTACGATCTAATTACTGAGACAAGGATGGAGAACAAGCTGACAAGGATCTGGGTTGTGTTTAAGATAGACAATTGAAAAATGACTCAAGAGAAAACACAACCCTAGATAAAGAAGAATTACGTAACAACATACAACCCAATAATCTTGCAGCTAGTGTGACTGTAGGATGCGGTCCTGAAAACTAATCCATGCCTTCAAAAAGAAGGGAAGTTTCACTTCGAGGTTAAGCAGATACTCGTATTTTTATTTTGAATTTTTATGTCTGGAAATCCAACTGTCTGAAGAGTCAACATAACCAAGCAACAAATGGAGTTTGAGACTAATTACGCGAGAGCTCAGACAGTAATGACCATTTAAATATTGCTCTCTATAGCAAAACATATAAGGTAAATTTTAGGCAAAAGATATTCATTGCTTAGTAATCATTTTAAAAGATTTACTTTATTTGCTTCTATAAATTGTATGAGCTTCCATGACAAAATTTCAAGAATTCCAATCTTCAAGGCCACATGTCTTCAGCCATACCCACCGAAACCATGTGATTTCCTAATACAGAATGAGCAACACAATTGAAAAAGTCCAATAACCGCTTGTCGGATCTATAAAGTCAGTTCGACAAAAAGGCTAGAAACTGATAATTCATTATACACAGCATGACGGCGTCACGTTGGAAACATGACATAATAGCGTTACACAACAAAATTAAATTAATCATAATCCTAGAAAAGGAGGGATGACAACACGTATTATGATTACTCCAGGGAGACAGTGACAAATATCTGATACAACAAAATGTGCTTTGAACACAGGCTTCTCTCATGTTGCATATCGACAAAGTACAGTTAACCAAAAAAAAAAGGCACAATGATGTACAAACGACAAGCAACAGCCAAAGGAACAGAATAT
Source organism: Bursera cuneata (assembly GCA_026212285.1). Lineage (NCBI taxonomy): Eukaryota > Viridiplantae > Streptophyta > Magnoliopsida > Sapindales > Burseraceae > Bursera > Bursera cuneata. The sequence continues at coordinate 29,621 of JANLJB010031135.1, forward strand.
CAAGAATTAATATGTCAAAACTTTGAAAAATTCATGAAGTTTTAATTGCATAAGTTGCAATCAAGAAAATTCTCACAAGAGAATAAAATCTGATCACTTCTGAAATGATCTTTGCTTCACACCTTTTACCTCTATTTTTTATTTTGGTAACATTAAAATTAAGATCTCACCATTGTTCAGCTAAAAGTAAAACAGAGCATAGGGGTATCCCTCACAAATACATAAGTAGTTTTGCTACAAGCAAGCAAAAAGAAGAATTAAACAAAGGGATTATTCATAATAGTAAACAGCATCATCATTCAAAACAAATGCATCACAGGTAGTTAACATGTAAAACCCAGAACATAACGCATGCAAGGGATTAAATACTCACAAAAAATTTGAACCAAATTACTGGAAAGCAAGCAAAGCATTTTCTAGATCTACTTAGGTATCAACAAAAGCAAAGACTTGAGAAATTGACCTATGGCCGCCGCCGCTAACCGGCGAATCATCGACATGAACCTGAACCTGGCTAGAAGACGACAAGACTGAGTTAAGATAGCCCATGTTTTTGGTTGAAATTTCAATTTGACCACAGTCTTTGATCAAAATGAGAAAATAAATACACAGGAATAAAAATGAAACTGTTTTAATCCCTATAGCTGATTGTATTTGTATACATTCGTCAGATCATTTGAAAATTTCACGAATTATCAAACTCAACCTGCACGTAAACAAATCCAAAACAAAATTAATTTATTAAAATAACAACAAATATTTAAGAGAATAAATGAATTAATATAACGAAAGTTAAAGAGAATGCATAGATAGATCCTCTGATTTCAAGCACGAACAAGAAAATTGAAATCCAAACAAACAAAAACATTCCAGAAAAATACATAAATAAATAAAAGCAAAGTTATGAGATGCAAGTTTAACAAATAATAAAATAAATGAGAAAAAAATAATAACATGAATTAGGAATTCGGAGATAGAGAGTGTACCTGAAGACGGGGAGAAGAGGAAGGAAATGCCATAATAGAAAGAAAGGAGAGAGAATTTAAAAGGCGTTAAGGAAGAAAGAGACCAGAAAGGAAGTTTTAGAGAGAGAGAGATGATATCAATTCCGTTTCACGTTGGTTTCAGTTTTGGTTTTTGGTTTTGGTTTGTTGTGGTTGGAAGACAGACGCAAGCACAACTAAAAATCAACTAAAATTACAATCAAAATTAAAAGCTAAAACAAAATTTTATTCTTTTTTTGTTTTTGGGGAGAAGAAGAGAAGAGAAAAGTAGGTTGATTGCTTCATGCTAAAAATGGGGGTGAGGGAACAGTAGTAATTACGCGTCGCCTTAGCGAGAGGCAAGCTCACCGTAGGACCGAGTCAATGCTCAAACAGCAAATCCTCTTATCTGGCGCCTTGATCTTGACACTTGGCGTACATGCACGGTAGGTGTAGCGTCATTTGCTTTGTTCTCATGTACACAGAAACTTTTCCTTCAGTAAACAGCATTTAATTTAGAGAAGTCTAGTATAGCTAATTCCGTAATAATGTGGTACATTGAAATAATATTTTTCCAAAAATATTATTTATCGGATCTTACTCTATTTCTAATTTTAAGGGTATAATTATTTAGACAGTAATATTATTGATATAAAATTTATAAATTTATTAATATTTATTATTTTGATTTTGATATATTTATTTTATTACTTTCATATCAGTTAGTATACAAGTTTTATATTTATAACATGACTTTATTTTGGATATACTATCTCGTAAGATTAAAAATTTTACTTAAAGTTTGATATTTTTTATAATTATAAATTATTTCATTATGATTTTTTATTTAATTTTATAATAACTAAACTTGGGCAAGGAAAATGAATGCATTTTCAGTTTATAGGTTAGAAAAATGGAACAATTAGGGTTGACTTGTATGAGGAAAAGAGTTATCATTGACTGAGTCTATATTATTTACATAGCTTTGTTAGTGTACATATCATGTATAGATTAATCCAAATCGAACAAGGACAGAGATGTAAAACAAGAATAGTATATGATTCACCAAAGAGCCGGATAATTGAGTGCACTCTTTCTATTACTTTGCTTGCTGTCTCCATACTTATAACTAAGAATGATTTAAATTAGTGATGTTGCCAGATCTTGAGAATTGAGGTCACCATTCAGGTTTCCTTATGCACCCTTTACCTCGCATCATGGGTAATGTTGTGCGTGGATTAGACATGCCATATGGCAATCAATGAGTGCTTCAGGTTGTTAATTTTATTTTAACATTTTTAATGTAAAGTTAACATCATCGCATGTGGTACCCAGACATCATTATTGATATAATCAAAGCATTTTACTTTCCTTCAATGACGCATCTAATGGGACCAATTTTTGGCCTTTTGAAAACAGACTCTCAAGTTCAGTAGTTTGAAATTCACTGTATGGCATCCTCTTGTAAATATAAATCTTTTCGTATTGGTTTAAAATCAGTCTTGTAAAATCTTATTCACTTGGCTACAGAAGTTCCAAGTTTATTTGTTTCCACTATTTTTTTTTTCTTTTACAATTGAGCATATACACTTCCGAACCCACAGCAGAAGGCTAACGAACTAGACAAGATGATTAATGCCAACTTTTTGTACAACCGTCTAGAAGAAAAGAAAAGCTTAGAAATCGCCAGACTCATGGTATTTCACCAACTTGCGGAGGAGTCTTGATAGACAAACCCATGAAGTTTCTGGAAATTTGTGGCTTAAATGCATTACTAAAGCAGAAATGATGTCTAAATTAAATCTATAAACTTCTGGCTTCAATGACATACGAATAAGCATTGCTGTCCACACCTCTGGGGCCATCTTTACTGACTGACAGAGAGACCGGAATCCATCAACAACCCTTGTGAGCATTGCATGTCCCTGCAAAGAATTTAAAATACGGCATTTGTAACATTCGAAACAATACAGTAATTTTTTTGCTCCTTTGCTATGATGTTTCTGTTTATGATCGAGACCAAAGCAATATAAGCTTTTCCACTATAAATCAATTAATTAGATGAAATTAGACAAACCTCAGTTGGCTGTGCCTGTCTTGATTCAGGCTTCTCATTTAAGATGCAACCAAAAACTTCCTCATCCAAAAATGCATCAGCTGCAGTAATTATATCCCGGATCAGGAAAACCCGCACCCTCTGACCCTTTTCAGATAATATAAATAGTAAAAGATCTTCTGTGGCAGCAACAACTGCACGCATGTCAAATGATTTCCATTGTAAGGGGTTTGAAAATTTATCTTCAGAATCTCCAGATGACCCAGAAGCCTGTTCAGATATTGCTGATATCTGAAAGAAGAGAGAAATGCCTTCCAAATATTATTTTGAATATCTAGCATGCACTGGTCCAAGTGATATGAAAACAAGAGGAAGGATGACCTACCAGGCGCTCTAGCCGATTCCACCTGATCGAACCATTATTACGGATTAGAAGTTGCCTCAAAATTTTTCTCATGTCAGGGTTTGGGTCTGCCAAAAGCCTTCCAACGATAAATGGGTATGCACTCTCAAGAACTTTAAAATCAGGATCTAGAACTTTTGCTGTGCCCTCTAGTGAACCGAGTGCTCGTATCACCAGGGCATAATCCGGGGGAAGAGAGAAATTAAATTCATACATAACATCATATAATTGGTCCATTATCCCCTGAAACCGAAAGCCACAAAAAAAATTTAACAAATTTAAAGGTGCTATTCTTTTTAAAGAATTTTATGTTATTTTTATTTGGAATAATTCTTTATTTTTTACAAGAAACTTGAATTTAAAACACATCTAAAATCAATATGTACATAACTATCATCTTACAATGGAAACATAAATAATGATGTTTCAATGCATTTTCTTCACTCAGAGCTATAATTATAAAGTTGGAAGCACCTAGATGGGATATCAGGAGTATGCACAACCTGCCATGACAAATTGAAGTAGAAGCCAACTAGCTATACTACTTTTATCACATGCTTTCATCGTTTATGTTAAATACAATAACACACATGGTCTATCATCCTACATGGTTTTAACAACTGTAATTGTATAAAATGACCATACTTAAGGGGTTGAATTGAAAAATAATAAAAAATTTAAAAATTTTAATTTGTCTAACCAAACTGTTGTCCCATGGGTCCGCCGATTTTTTCCTGTTAACTCGTTAGCCGGTGATGGGTCAATGGGCAAGCCAAAGGCAATAGATAATAGACCCGTCACAGGCTAACGGGTTGACAAACCAATATTAACAGGCGAGGCCCATGGATTGGTTAAACAAATCAAAATTTTTAAATTTTTGGTTGTTTTTTAATAGACCCCCTTGAGTTTGGCTATTTTCGTAAATCTCCCAAAAAAACAATGAAATACTTTGATGCACTTAAATTCCTACATTGATTTCACATTTTAAGAAGTGAAAATTGCAGAAATTGCAAAGCTACCAAACAATCCATAATTAAAAGGAAAAAAAACCACAAGAACAAACCTGAAAATCTTGAGATTGCCTAGTCCCATCTCCAAAAGATGCTCGCAACGCATCAGAAACTGACTGTATATCAACCCCTTCAGGAATAAACCCCAAAGAAAGAAAGTCATTTGCTAATCCCAGAGAGTCACGATTAACAAAGTGCACTAGCTGAAAGAGATAGAAATTTATCAACATATACACAATCTTGGGTGATGAACAAAAAAGCAGTACCCAGCATCATCATATAAAGAAAAAATGACATACAACAATGCATGATGAGAACTATTGGCAAAGTAGCAGATGTCAAATTTTAAATGATACAGAAATGTGTAATGAAAAAGATGAAAAATGACTGGTAGACATTTCCAAAGAAAGTACCAGGTATTGGAAAAGGGAGATAATAAACATACATGCAAATATACACTAAGAATCCACTATTCAATGCACTTCTAGATGTCCATGAAGAAGGATTGCCAAGTTTATCAAGTCATAGAACAAAAAACATCATAGGCATATTACAAAGAAATGCTTAAAAAATTTCGTGAGACTAGAAGTAATACATACAAGAATTCAAATGAAGTGGCTTTCTTGGCAGATTCAAACATGTCTTACCACTTGAATGAGCCCCACACGATAATGACGAGGAATATCACCCATCATTCCAAAGTCAAAATATGCAAGAGACCCATCTTCTGTAGCAACAAGATTTCCTGGATGAGGGTCAGCATGGAAATATCCTACCTCAAGCAACTGTCTCAAAGAGCAGTATAATCCCTGTGCAGCCAAATGAAAGAGATAATTAATAAATACTGGATAAATGGCATGTACCTGACATGTACCTGAGCGAAAACCATGGATAATATTAAATTTATAAAAACATGCCATGTCAATTGGAGGAAGGAAGGGGAGGTGGCAGTGGCGGTCACGGTACACTTAACTCCTGCAACAACTTACTAGAAGGAACTTCTGTCTATTTTGTATTACCTGGTCAATTAGTTTCCTCCTGTTTAAAGAGGCCCTCCTCAGACCGTTTTCATCTGTAAGCTTAATTCCATCTATCCATTCCATTGTAAGAACAGCTTTCCGTGTAAGGTCCCAATGTATCTTTGGCACTTTAACATAATTTTCTTTCTTGGATTTGAAATTATTTGCAACTGAAGCTTTTTTATCTCTGTTTTGCTCATCACCTGTCCATCATAAAGGACAATTTTATAAATCTCAAACCTTATGCTTGAAAGGCAGTGTACAAAAATGATAAAATAGCATCAGATGTCACTTAACACACATCTGCCAAGAGGGGAGGGAATACAAATACAAGCCAGAAAATTAACTTGGCCAAAAGGTGTCAGTGTCAATGGCCCAACTTGCATCCAATACAACCATTCCTCTGAAAAACAGGCAGCCTGGCAGTGATATAATCCATAAGACCCCAAAATGGCATGCATCTTCCAGTAAACTACAATCCCAAGTGCTACAATTACCTTGACCACTTTTTCCCAAGAACAAAAACCACCAAACTAGTAGAAATTTAACCTCCTCAAATATAGTTGCGGCCTTCAATTTAAAATTTCCTATCTGGACATGCCTCAAATATACGGGTGAAAGAGCTTCGAAATATACTGATCAGAAGCTGCCTTGTCAATTAAACAGCCTCATAAACATGAAAAAAGTGCTATGTAATATACTATCACTTCAGTTTCCAGGTAAGATGTTAACTCTCAGCATAGGACATATCAGAGATTCATACAATCCAGCCAAACTAATGAATTGATAACAACAAGTGTGGAAGAACTTACATGGATAACAACCATAAAGAGTAGCAAAACGTTCAGCATTTTTCCCCTCTAGTATGTAATCAATTTCATCAAACATGTGCCTGACCTGTGCATTCAAGAGAGACCTGAAGATGTCCGTAAGGATGTACATCTCATTAAAGAAAATGCAAATGGAAAAGGTGCTAAAGAAACCAAGATGAAAATGAAAACAAAAAAGCAGTTCTTAGAATAAAAAGGAAAAGAGAAATCAATGAATCATATGACCCAACATTCTCCAAGAACTAGTGATATTCATTTATTTATAAGTTCTAATAGGGATACATGTGACACATGCAGAAGGAAACAATACAAAAGAGGAAGTCAGACTTGCAGACCTTATTTGGAGTCACCACTATTCCCTACATCTGTTCAAGCAATCCCAAAATAGGTAGTATTTTTTGTAAAGGTGGCTGTGTTTTACCAGAGGAATTACACTCTGCTAGAGTATGGTCTGGTAACATTAAGCCTAGAATCACTTAATAGTCCATATGATGAGCCACACTTGAGTGATATCCACTAAAACTACCTTCTGCTACCAATCTAATAAATTCCTCCAGAATATTTGAAGCATAACATTTTCCACCTTCCAAGTATCCAATGTATGATTTTAATGACACAAGACTTCTTAACATATTTTAAAAATGTAGAATTTCACCAATGATAGCAGAAATCATCAAAACATTGGCGGAAAATTTAAACACTTGGGGCATTGAAAGCTCACCATCTCATTCACTGCAACTAATAGATCTTTACGGGCCTTAGCAAACCGCTTTAATTGGCCCCCTATCATATTAAATAACAGAGCATCAAGGGTCAATAAAAGCGACATACCAGGCCTCTGTACTTTAACAGCTACCAGTTCTCCAGAATGCAGATGAGCTGCAAGACTTAAAGCAACCAAAGGAAAATTTGTCTTGAGTTTTCACCAAATTAATATATGGATCCTACAGTGTAAACGAATTCGTAATAGAGAAGAGATATACTCATACAAACAAAATGAAGGCATATAACCTTCCTGACAAAAGTCTCGAACCTTTATACACCTGTCCTAAAGATGCTGCTGCTATAGGCTGCGGGCTAATGTCAGCAAAAATTTGTGAAACTTTAACACCCAACTGAGTTTCAATAGATTTGATTGCAACAGCAGTTGGAAATGGTGGTATTTGGTCCTAGAATTAACAGAAGAGTTTGATTTACAAGAATAATAGAAACAGGAAAAAGCACAAAACAGCGATGCAATGTAAGAATTAAAAAGTTAGATAATATAATGAACAAATTAAAGAAGCTAATGAGAAAGCTACAGTACCTGTAGCTTAGCAAGCTCCTGACAATATACAGTTGGCAGGATATCTGGTCTAGTGCTCAGAGCCTGCCCAAGCTGTAAATTCAAATAATATTAGGCCAAACTTATTCTTATGTATTTTTGTCCAGTAGAAATTGAAGATTAATCTAAAGGTTTATAATTTCTACTGAGATAAATTATCAGACCCCATTCTATTCTATGGGTATCACAAAAGATGATAGGAGAATTTAAAAAAACAATTGTAAGAAAAAACGTAAGCTTCCATATCTAGAGTCTCAATTCTTAAAGGAACGACCAACATTCCAAGTCAAGCGTACAGGAGTACTTCATAAAAATAAAAAGTAAGAAAATGTAGTAACATAAATAAAACAATTGCTCTTCTCAAAACTAAAGCAATTACACTTCACAATAAGAGAAAAACTTGCCTTGACGTAAAATGGCCCCAAGCGGATTAGAGTTTCACGAAACTGCAATGAATGCCACAAAATTAAAATAAATTTCAAAGAGGTACATCTTCTGTTTCTCCATGAAATAAAATGAAGAAATTTCACATATCATTGCTTTAAGAAATCTTCATTAACCAACCAAACCCAAATCGTAATAAAAGTAAATTCAATTTTTCCTTAACCAGTATCAATTTCAAAATTAAGATACAAGAAATTACCTTGACGGCACGCTTATTTATGTCATGAACGAAAAACTGCCAAATTGTCAACCTCAAAACATGAAATGAAATGATTGCAGCTCTATACAGAGCCAAGAATGGGCCAAAACGATAGACAACGGAAGCACTTTTGGAGCTTTTAGCACCGAGGGCAAGCCCAAATTCACTTTCAAGTGATTCTTTCCTCCACTTTGCATACTCAGCAGATGGCCTTTCACCATGGACGCTGGTGGTAGAAAATCTGCACCAAACTCCACTACCTTGAGCACAACAAGCATGGAACAAAATGTTATGCATTCCCAGCACTCAAGGATGCCATAGACTTACAGATTCTGTTGCAATGAGTACAATTCATTTCTTCTTGCAAGTCCAACAAAATTTGAACCCCCCGATACTACAAATTTCCGCAAATCGGATTTGAAAGTACTACAACGTTGTAAAGCTGCAAGAACGAAGCCAATTAATTACTTGAAAACTCAAACTGAAGATCACATTGCTTGACTCCACGCATAAAGCTACCTAAGCAATCAAATTAAGAGGCAATTACAGCAAAGAAACTACATAGCTTAACCCAACCTTCTGTTTGGTTGCCGACAAAAAAAGTTACATGCTTAGAATTTAGTAAGAGTTCGAAAATGACGAGCATTACTTGTGAAAGGCAAAATGACGAGGCGGTGGCGTTGACGGTGACGGTTGAGAGTCGCGAAGACATTCCTCATTGGCTATAATGTGAATCTCGTGAAACGAAAAATAAAATGGAGTTCAAGCACCATCGGAGATAGGTGATAAAGCCTGATAGTGATAGCCCCTGTGAAGCGCGGCAACCATTTGTGAAAATGCGCCACTGGTAAAAGTCCGTTCACGATACAACTCGTGTATTAGCACTAGTACCGTGTAAAAGAGGGAGAGGGAATTCGGTTGTGCTTGATAACTAATTGTTAAAACTAAAGTGACACGTATCGCTAGGTGGCACCTCTACCTGATACCAAGCTGCCTCATTGTAGTTAATGGTTTAAGGATTAAGTTGTCTGATGTTTTTCATATTCTCGAAATACTATAAAATAAACAAATTAGAGGGATGGCTTAAAATTGACTAAAATCCCTAATTTCTCCCTATGCTTTAGTCATAATTTAACCTATAATGGCAGGCGTACCTTTTCAGATAATTGTTAAATACGTTAATTAATAAATTAACAAATACAAATTAAAAAAACACTAAGTTGAGTTGAGAAGCACAACTCCAACATATAACAAAAAGATATCAAATTAAGAAGTGCGACTCATTTGAGATGACGAGCAACGTTTCTTACCAATTACGAGTCATTCCGTCAACTAGTACTAAAGGTATTTTAACAATATTTTTATCTCTTAATGATAAATTGATCAGACAATTAAACAAAATATAGATAAATAGAAATGATCTTTTAATTTTGCCATTATCATGATTAATCATAATTCTATTTAATGAATAATAATCGCTTCATATATGATTTGAAATAAAATTTTAAGAAGAGTAGTACTATTTTAAAATATTTTTTAAAATGATAAGATTGGATTTATTATTTATTATACTTTTTAAAATATAAGAAATATGAACTTAATAATTGATTAAAATTGCTTTATTAAAAAAAAAAAAAGTTGCCTTAGGCCCAACCGAACTTCCAACCCAAACAGAAAGCTAACCGCCCATCTCATAATAATAACTTTTGCTTCAGCTTCCTTGGTTGAGAAGAGGTTAGAGCGAATTTGAGAAGGTAGCTTACGGTTTTAGGTAGGGCGTACGAACATTGTTCCAATTATTCTCTCTCAAATTTCAATTTTTCAGTCCAGAAAATGGCGAATGAGCAACAGGCACTCCGGCCATGGTTCCTCGACTTGGTACCTTACATGGTGGTTCTCTTGATTGCTGCTCATGTCATCGCTTTGGTACTTTCGCTACTCTCACTCCACTCTAACTAACCTTATTTACATTTTCTCCAAACAGATCGCTTGATTTTGTTAATTTATTTGTTTTAGGTTTACTGGATTTACAGATTAGCTACTGAAAAACAGCCTCAGCGAAGAAAGGCACACTAAACCAACACTTCCATATGCGGAAAGGTCTGATTTAGTGATTTACCTTTTTTTTTTTTTCCTTCTATTTGTTCATTGTTGAATTAATTGTTTAATTTTTTTTAAAGCTGTTTAAGCTGAGTCTTAATGATCATTTGCTATTGTGGTTGTTTATGCCTTTTGGTTCCTAGTTAGTGTACTTGTAAGCTTTTTTGACAGTCGATTCGATGTAGATTTAATCTTCGTTTCTACAAAAATCAATGTAAATCAACTAATATTATATTGTTGTTTGGCCTGGGTTGCCGATTGCCATTTAATTTTACAAGTTTTCATTCTGGAAATGTTGGCCAAATATAGTTTTAGAAGGAAGTGGGGAAAAGATTGGATATGTTTATTTAAAATACTTCCCGAGTTACGATTGGTTAACTTGTTCATTTATCTCTGATTGTTTTTGCATTGAGTAGTAACTACAAGAATGAAATTGTGATTGATTATTGTACTTTGCCATGCACCTTCTGAAATTTCTGTTGCATGATGGATTCTTTTAGTTATTGTTTTGGAGAAAATTTGTATGGTTGAAGTGAGACTGAGTTACGTACTATTTGTTATGAATAATACTCGTATACAATCAAATTACTCAAATCATTGGATAAGGGATACCTTAGCATTTATTAAAATATCTTTAATTTATTTTTCATTTTTCCCATAGAGTGAACTTGTGCCATCTCAGGTTGTATATGTAGTATTACTCTTTTGTTATCAATGCTGCTTTTATGATATTGTTTTACCAGACTTAAATAATAAATACTCTCTGTTGTTAGCCAACTTTCATTCATGGTAGACATCATTTGTTTGGTGCCCCAATTAGTGTAAGCATTTACTTAATAGTTAGTTTTGAACATGTCTATTATACTTGTAAGTACTAGGCCAAGAGGCCTAACAAGTGTTAGGGGCTAGTATTATTTCAAAAACACATAACACCCGATCCAGGGTGTAATTTCTCATGATTGGATGAGAAATTGATAATATTGTTAGGTAATCTTGACGTTTAGGTTAAAAACGCAATGGTTCATACTTACATGAGAACTTACTGCCTGTGAAAATTTACCTTGGCACAAACCTGGGAAATTGTACTTCTGAAAATTTACTAGAAATGGTAATATCTTAATGTGTGAGATGTATGCTAATATGTCAATATTTGTTACCTTGCTTATATGTTTCCATGTCTGTGCTGGTTTACTTGTTGGGAGTAGCTGGAAAGAAGGTTCTGACCATATAATTTCTGTAATCTTATGACAGAACATTATGCAATGATTTTGCTGTAAACATGAAAAGTTTTATTGTCTACAGAACCTACAACCATGTTTGTAACGGAATTTTGGTTGTGATGCAAGTTATTAGTAACTTTTTTTTTTTTTCCTTAGCATCAGAATTAACAATACTTTTCTTTAATCTTACAGGAAGTTCGTCCATCCATGCTGAATATGGTTATATGTAGCGAAGGATTTATAGAGGACTGTAAAACGCTGCAGTTATCTTCTGTGAAGCTTAGTTTTTCCTGCATTAGATGTGCTGCTTATTGGTTATATGTACATTGTTCCTATGGTGGGTCTTGCTTTGCCTTCACAGTATATTCATTTGAATTGGTCACTTATCATTGCCGCTATACATAAAAACATTTTTTGTATGTATGGTTATTAATATCAATGTCATGGTTATTGATTACACCAATGCAAGTGACAATATGATCCAGTGAGGATTGTTGCATCATTCTGGAGCTATGTTTTTGGCAGCTTTAGTTTCAAAACTACAATTTATGAGGTGGTGTTTGATGTTCTACAAAGGGTGAACGGGCGGATGGACATGGGGTTAAAAATGTTAAAATGCCTTTTGATATATCAAATATTATCAATCTTAAATCCCTGTATACTTAATTGTAGGGTTTACCATGGGGCAACCATTTTACAAAGTTCCACAACAGGAGTCAGTGAAAATTTAGATTATGAGCTAAACTGCTACTAACCTTTTAAAGTTAAAAAGTGAAGAAAAACAAAGAGAAGGGAAGGGGAAAGCATGTTTGTCTATTGAGTCGCACAAAAATTTCTCACATGTTCCATTTAAAAGTAGGGGAAGATCTAGAAGCATTTTTCTATTAAATCTCCACAAGGAAGTGGAACAACCGGAGGTGTTTCTGCTTAATATCCAGTAGCAGGCATTGTGGGGGATGATTTAAGATTATTGAATCTTGAAGCCCCCTTGCAAAACATGTTCTCTTATTATAACATATCTTTCAATGATTGGTATAGTCTACAATTCAGTCCTTCGGACATCTCTCATCTTTCATTTGTGTTAATATGATATGGATATATATAGAAGATATAAAATGGTGACAGATATAATATTATTCAAATATTTACTGTTTACTTAAATCTCTAAATCGTTTAATAACAGATCATCTTCTTGGAAGGTAAATGACAAAAGTAAAACGAGGAAGTGTATATAATATATGGTCAAGCGGGTGTTAAGGTGTACATTTCCGATCTTCGTGTCTTCAATTTCTCGTTTTCATTTCTTTTAATTAAAAATGACCTAAATTAGAAAGTTAATCGACTTATGGTAAATTGAAAGCAAAAGACAAAGACGAAGCCATCATATCTTAGGTCATCAAGGAATAATTATAATTAAAGATGCTAACAAACTATGGGCACTGATCTCTAATTTTGGTAACATATGGGTGGACAATAACATGATATACTTAAAATATTCCAATGAATCATGTTATTATGGTACTTAATTAATAGCAAGCTCGTCTGCTCATTGTACATAGTCGTTGTGACTTGTGAGTTGTTCTGGCTGCTGTCATATAGACCTCCCACGTGAATGACATTGTTTGAAGCTGCCATGTGTCGCAACAAAAGTCGTACCTTGACATCGATGCATCAACAGCGAGTGACACAATCACCTCTTGCATCTTTAATGCCTCCATTACTTTTTCATCGTGTCGCTATCTTGATGGTCAACATCGATGAAAGTCAACAGCAACAAATCCTGTCAAACTTATCGTCCCCATCCCTATATTCGTTTTCTGTCCAGTTTAGGTCGAATTTAAATTCTCCCCAGCCCCTCTAACATCAATTACATAATTGCCATTCCTTTCTCCTCGTGCTACAATAATGAGATGGAAAATATAGATAAAGTAATTTCTCTCTTTTTCTTTTCTGGGAAAAAGAAAATATATATTTATTCTCTCCAGTGGAGGCCTGACTGAAGTGGGCCCATGCAACTCACAAATAGTTACATTATTCACAATTGCCACGTTGTGCTAAAGCAGTGAATTATAGATAATTCCATTTGAGAACTTTCTGCTATAAAGCAAAGAAAAGAATCACATTAGATATATCAACAAGGGCCCGCCCCCCTTTCAATGGTCCCTTCCCTTGAGTGACTTGATCAGTCATTAGAACAATGTAAATATGTTGATGCTTTTACTTGCCTTAAAGATTAGTTTTAATGGGTATCCTAAAAATTTATGTTAATATTTAAAAAAAAAGTAGATAGATAGTATTTCCTAAAAAATGATATCAATTTATTAAGATTCATTTCATAAATTAAATACTAATAATAAATTAAAATAATATTCTACTTATATTAATAATTTTTAAAATGTAGATATGTGTTAAAATTATATTATTTTACAAAAAAATAAAAAGATATATATTTAAGAAGAAAGAAAGAAGTGAATCAATTTGAAGATTGAGTTAACAGTATTAGTTAGCAGAGATTGATGATTGAGTTGAGAATTATTATGATGAAGTACCGTACATGATGAAATATCAGAAAAATGCATAAACATAGCTGTCATACGTTGAAGATGAAGAAGGGCTTAATGGTAGTTTCGTAGAAAGTGAAGGGCAAGGTGATTGATTTGTTCTCATGATATACCACCTCCCATATTCTCTCACACCACTCTCCTCTTCACTCTTAAAACGTAGAGAGAGAGTCGTAGCGAAATATAATGGCAAGTTAGAGAGAGAGCAAAAGAAAAAACAAAAAACAAACAACTAGTGGATAGAGAGAGTGTGTTTGTTCACAACAAAGGTGACCATGTGCCCTACGAAGCATAAGCACCGGACTTCAACCACCACCACCACCGCCACCACCACAAAAACAACAACATCAATTGCAGATTGGATCACCGAGTCCATCAACGGCGGATCCCTCCGCCACGTCGACCTCCACACCGGCACCAACGGCTGGGCATCACCTCCAGGCCACCTCTTCTCTCTCCGCTCTACAAACTATTTCACAAAACGACAAAAATCTCCCGCAGGCGATTACCTGCTCTCACCCGTCGGCATGGACTGGCTCAAATCCAGTACGAAACTCGATAATGTACTCGCCCGCCCCGACAACCGTGTCGCCCACGCGCTCAGGAAAGCTCAATCTCAGGGTAAGTCGTTGAAGAGCTTCATTTTCGCGATCAATCTCCAGGTTCCAGGCAAGGACCAGCACAGCGCTGTATTTTATTTCGCCACAGAGGATTCTATCCCCTCCGGATCGTTGCTTTACCGTTTTATCAACGGCGACGATGCGTTTCGGAATCAGAGGTTTAAGATCGTGAATCGGATCGTGAAGGGGCCTTGGATCGTGAAGAAGACGGTGGGAAACTACAGTGCGTGCTTGTTGGGGAAGGCCCTGACGTGTAATTACCATAGAGGACCTAACTATTTGGAGATTGACGTGGACATCGCCAGCTCGACGATCGCCAGCGCCATTTTGCACCTGGCATTGGGGTACGTGACGAGCGTCACGATAGACATGGGATTCCTGGTCGAGGCGCAGGCAGAGGATGAGTTGCCAGAGAGGTTAGTCGGTGCAGTCAGGGTCTGTCAGATGGAGATGTCTTCCGCGTTTGTTGTCGACGCGGCGCAGGCCGTTACGACTGCCCGTGGGATTGGGCCTGCCAAGGTTAATCATCATAAATCATGTGACGACGAGGAGGATAAAAATGATGAAAAATGTTGACAAAATTTTTATTTTTATTTTCTATTTTTGTTGGAAAAATTCAGTTTTACGTTTATTTGTGGATTTGCTGTGATCTGGGATCCTTTATTAACTCTGGGATTGGTGGGTGTAGATAATAAATCGAAACGAGTAACGACAAATAACAATGTGCCAATTTCACTCACTCTCTCTCTCCCTCTCCCTCTCCCTCTTCCTCTCCCTCTCCCTCTCCCAAGAGAAGAAAAAAATATTCTGAATTTATAGAATTTCTTTTCTATGTTGAGTTATGTTAATCATCAGTGTAACATGATGGCAGGAACGAAAGACAAGAGTTTCTTATCAATTTTTTTTTTCTCCTTTATGTTGCGTGAATTGTGTACTTTATAAGTTTTGTTCTGTTGTTGCGCTGTTGGGGCTTTGTGGAATCTGGTTTTTCTTTTGTGGGGTTGCTTGTTTGTGGGGTTGGTTGCTGTAGTATTGGTAGGGACTAGGACAAAGACTGTATAGATTTTGGTGGTGGGATCAAACAACATCAATATCATCATCTTCATGCGGTAAAGAATGCATTATTGTGATTCCTTCAACCCAAAACTAGGGATGCGTTATATGTATATATATATATATATATATATATATACATATCTGAAGGGCATACGTTAGCAACTGAAGAGTGGTTATTAACTTTTGCGCAGTTTCGCATTTGATATTGTTTTGAGTCAATAAATTAATAGAATATTATCTGGTCTTTTAAAACACGAACACAGGATAATAATACCCTATCCTGAACCTTTTTGGAGGTAGTTGTAATGTGGTGGTGTGTGTGGGGTGGGTTGGGTTGGGAGTAGAATGAAATTGGTAAAATGCAGAATTAGAGGTGAGCTGTATTTCTGCAACAAGTCGGTAGGTTAGATCAAGTCTTAAAAATCGAATCTTTACTTTCGGTTGTTGGTGGCCCTCGGGCCTAGCAGTCGGCTTGGTTTTATCCATTCTGTGCCACTCAACTATATATATTAGCTGCAAGGCATACGCATGATTCATTCATGCCATTATTTACTGTCCATCAATGGTCGATTTAATTTAAGAAAATCAAAGCAACCATTTACACCTCACCTTGAGATTCCCATTCTATATACAAGACAATAAATATTTTCCTTTTCTTCTTTATTTGACAACAAATAATCGCGTTCCACAAGGAGATAGTAATGTGTGGTTAAGATATTTTATTTACCCATCTTCTAACTTTAGCTTGTCTAGATGTCTGAGACCTTAGCTAATTAATCCTAATGATAAATATCTGTGACAACTTAATGTTACCAATACCACATTAATCATGGTGGCTTTAGCTTATTTGCTTAAATCTCCTTTGACCACACTTCTTTTTCAAAAAAAATTGAAAGATTCCAAATCCTATTAGAAGAACGATCTTGTCTGGTTTTGGTTTAAAAACACTTTTAACACAATAATGGCTCTTTCAGAATTTGACTTCCATGGCTCTTTCCAATGCTCGACATGATTGCGGACTTTCTTGTTCATGCATTGCTAAGCCTATAAATAAAGCCATTCATTGTATTTGCATCCCATGCCAAAGTCAATATTCATTCACGACCCCAATGTCTTGACTTTAGAGCATTTATGATCTCCTTATTGGGTCATTTATAGCTATCGATTTGTTGCAATTTTTTTAAAAGCGTGGTGTCCTGCTAGCAATTAATTACCAAACCTTTCCTTACTGTCATGAGAAAAAAAGATGCATGTAAAGCTTTAACTCGACAAATTGAAGACAGAAAGTGTTATTATTATCATTCCCGAGTCCCTGATACCAGAATTTGTTTGTAAGTTGAGACATCGAAATAGGAAATTATTATAAAAAAGATGAAAGGATTAGAAGACAACAAAAGTTGATATCATTCAGTGTTGTGTGCATGGAAGTTAAAATAAATGTCTTAGAAAATATAAGGAAAAATAAAATAAAAATGGGTTATAAATGATGATTTTTTTTTTTGGCAAAATTTGTTGCTTTTTGGTTACAATTTGCAAATCCTATTTAATATAGCATTAGTCAAAACTCAAAGAGTGTAGCGTCGTGACAGAAGCCTTGAATTTTAAGGCGTGTTCCTTCTCAAGACCAAGGTTATGAGACATAGGACAAAGATCTAGTAAGATTAGTCCTACGTTTAAAAAAAATAATATTAACCAATCGATTAATTATTGGTTTTTATACAAATGGGCATGACCCCAAGGGGATGAATTCAGGAAAGAGCACACTTCCAAGTTCAAGACTTCTACCTCTAAACTACATCCTTAAGATTGCTATGTTTCTAAATTTGAGAAACTAAAGACAATTTGGATATTTTGAGATTAATTTGATTAGATAATAAAAATTCAAGATTTAGTTTAGTAATTAAAATAAATTAGGATTTTACTCTAAATCAAAAATAGAAAAGTCTATTCAAATCCCACTTTTGAATTTTTTTGGCTTCCACTTTTATTGTTCTTAATTTTTATTTTATAAATTTAACTCTAAAATAAACTTAATAAAGAGATAAAAAAAACTATAGATACATATTTAGAAATACTTTAGTTTAGTTTTTTAATTTTCTCCCAATTACACTTAAAAAAGTCTAATATATAAAATTATTCAATTTTTTAATTTTCAAATCTAAACAATTATTTATTATAAGTGTAGATTTTTATGATTCGATGTATTATGTTATATTATAAGTTTAGAAAATTGAAATAGAGTATTCGCAAGCTTGTATTTATTATTTTTTTAATAATTTTATTTCAAAATAAAATCGCCAAAAAATTAAGAAAAATAAAAGCGGGGCTAAACAGTTCAAAAGTCTCCCTAAATAATTAGCTATATATATATTTTTTTAAAGTTCTGAGTGTAATATTTTTATGGACAATATCAATCTACTAGTATCTTGGAGTTAGATTTTAATGGGCTAGCCCAGGATTTATATGGACCCTTCTCACAACCTCTCAAGACGAACGAAATGCCACTGCTCTCCTCTCAAATTCTTGTCCCAAGACCAATTCAAAGGACGCTGTAATCAATCTTTGGCTGTTATGGGACCATGACAATTGAGTACAATTTACTGGGAAGAAGAGACCTTATACAAATCAAGACTTTGAATCACGTGGCCTCGAAAGTCTTTGGCCATGGAAAAAAACCAGGCCTCTTATTCTATAAATGATTGTTAGTACTAAATTAGTAGCATCGAGTAAGTTGGATAATATTCTCTCTTTCAACCACAATCCATCCATGGACATCTGCCGTTTTCTTTTGTTTTTTGCGTTGTTTTTTATCACTTGTTCTTCCAAAAAGGCATCAGTTTCCGAAGAAGGGAAGTTGGGTTACCGTGTTATGGAATTGAATTCACTGCTCCCTGCATCGACTTGCTCGGCTTCTACTACTAAAGGTTGATGTTATTGCTGCTTTGTACATACATGTTTATTTACGGCTTTGTATTTGTATTTGTGACAGCCTACTCTGTCCTAGTTTGTTTTCGCCTTGCTGCTACATATATTAACAATCAAACTTTTGCAGGAGGTTTGCAGATAGCTTCCGTATACGGTCCCTGTTCACCACTTGGCCAAGAATATTCAACTCTTGATTCCAGCAAAATTCTTCGGAAAGATCAAAACAGAGTCAGGTCTATCAATGCTTTAACCTCCAAGAAATATACAACAACAAATGTTCAGGGGAAGGCGACTATGCTGCCCCTGTCCCCGAAGGACCGCGAGAATATTGGTGGTGGCAATTATGTTGTCAAGGTTGGTTTGGGCACCCCCGAACGTCATTTTAATTTAATTTTTGACACAGGCAGTGATCTCACTTGGATAAAGTGCATACCGGCTTCTAAGATGCGCTTCTCTGACCCTACCATTTACGACCCTTCTGCATCTTCAACTTTTTCGAATACTTCAGGTGCTCCTTTTAGTGTTACTTATAACGACAACACCTTTTCGAAAGGACATCGTGTACGCGATACCCTTGCTATATCACCTTCTGATGTGTTACCTAACTTTGCTTTCGGTTGCGCCGGAAAGTACAGTACCACCAATGCAAGCGGGCTACTAGGGGTTGGACGGTCTGGTTCTGATTCTCTTATATGTCAAAGTAACACAATGTTTGCGAAAACTTTCTGTTACTGTCTCCCTGCAAGCTATAGCTCAACAGGATACGTCCTGTTCGGCCGCCGAGCACTTGAAACTTGCCGAACTAATAAACTTGTACCACTTATAAGTCGCGCAAGTGGTGATATGCAGGCCCTTTATTTTGTAAATCTTACTGGCATATCAATAGGCAACCTTACCCTACAAGTTTCTTCGTCTGTATCCTCATCACGAGAGACCGTATTAGATTCCGGAACTGTTATAACTCGACTGCCCCTGTTAGTCTATTCACAACTCCGCTCTGAATTTACTAAAGTTATGTCGCAACACCGTCGTGCTCCGCCGGATGATGTGTTAGACACATGCTACTACGTTGAGAACTACGAAACATTGAGAGTCCCAAGCATGGTGCTACATTTTGCAAATTCAGTGGATGTAAATTTGGAAGCATCGGCTGTGATTTGGACACAAGAGAGTGGTAAAGCTTGTCTGGCTTTTGCTGGAAACAAACAGGCAAGTGACTGGACCATCATTGGTAATTATCAACAACGATCGCTGAACGTACTGTATGACATTCAAGATCGAAAAATAGGATTCGGGATTGGTAACTGTGGGCAGTGAGGAATACGGAGATTACTAGTTGTAAATTGAAAATGTAATTGTAATAAAATCAACCAGGTCTTTATATAACTTTTCAATTCTCTACTTTCAATGTTATGTAATGAGTCTGTTTAAATAAGAACAATCGATCCCAATGGCGTTGTTTCTTCAGTGGCCCAAGAAATAAATCGATCATGATAACGCTTTGTTTGGTTCTCGTTCTCCAGGGTCAAATCAAAACGAAACCACATGAACCACGGACGTACAGCTCATATATATAAACTTTACTTGGTAATGCTAAAGCTTTATAGTAGAGAAAATAATACTACAATGATTAAACTAACATGTGATCGTAAGATATATATTAACAACTCAAGATTACGTAATACCCTTAAAATATTGTGTAATTTTATTATAAAAATAATTTTATCATTACATTCAATGATTTCTTAATTAATAAATTACTTTTTGGATGAAATTTCAATAATTAAATACAATATCAGATTATTTTCATAAGGGTGAGACTATATGGACTCCCAAAAGTATTCGTATTATTCCAATTTAATAAAAAGTTAAAAGACTAAATTACCTACAATTAAATAACCATTTAAGATAAACTATAAAAAAATATAGTTTTGCTAAAATACTAATTACTCTCTCTACAAAATCCTATTAAATCTCTATCATTTTTCTTTCATCGTATTCAACTTCTAAAATATTTTGGTGTTACATAAAAAGTTTAACAAATTATTTCTAAATTATTAAATTTTTGCGAGACTGAGAGGATTTCAACTTAGAACTTTAGCTCTAATATGATGTTAAACTTCGAATCTTTAGCGCTGATACGATATTAAGTAACTATTTGATTAAAAAATTTAAGCTATTGGGTATAAGTTCAATATTGATATTTGAGTCTAAAATTTGAGATGGTTGATACTAAGAAAGATGGTCCGAAGAATCTCAATGGTAGTTCCATGAACAATCTTTTGTGGCATTGGATTTTTTTTTTTACCTGATTAAATTTGCTTGGATAAAGAAAGTAGGTTTTAAAGAGAAAATTGATTAGGATTTAGTTGGAGAGAAAAAAAGAAATTTCATACGATTTCATCTTCTTATAAGAATAAAAACTAGGTAATAATAGAAGATTTTCATTCGAACTACTACTCTTAATTTTGATGAAGAGAACAAAAAGAAGTTTCATGGTTGGATGTTCTAACAAATTTGATGAATTCTTATAAAATAATTTATCTATTTATTGAAAGGTATATATATTCGGTATTAAATGAGTGTGTAGAGTCGATTTTAAAATTTAAAATTTAAATAGGATTTATTTTTTTATAGAAGAAATGAAGTGTTATAAGTAATTCTGAGGGTCTATATAGTCACGCCCTTTAATAATTATACAATAAAGATATTGAAGTATTAAACCTACCTTTAAATTAGCACGTCATGCGATAAAATTTTGTGATGCATTACAGTATTCATATATATAGTATTACTTATTAATTAAAAAAAGAATTAGATTCCATCAATTATATCTTTTCAATTTAGCTTAATAAGAAAGGGATTGAAAGGATTCTTTCCCTACCAGTCGGCTACTGGGGGAGTGTCACAGTAGTATTGCCCCGATTGTTACTCAATGTGGATCCAGTCTCGTATTTTTATTGACCGCTGTTTTGGTATATATATATATAAGCTCCTCCAACTTGCTTAGAACAAATCTGAATTGGCTAGAAGAATCAGACGTAAAACCTACGATAACTAAGGAAAGTAAGTGTTCGTCACGCACAAGACCTAGCTACTGTTTGCAGTAGTGTTGTTTTCGCCGCAGACTTGGGAGTCTTCGGCTCTTACGTTGAAAACAAAAAATTTACTCGGTGTTCTAGGGCCATACACAGGGACAATGCAGATATATATATACACTTAGCTCGCTCAATTGGATCATACTTGTAACAGAAATCTCAGTTTGAATTGTTACATAAATATATGCACATAAAAATGGGAGATTGTCTTCGCTTCTTGGCCAATATTTTCCTTCTTATTTTCTTTTGTTCGTGTAAGTCTTGTGTTTATGGTGCTAGAGAACTGGCGGATCACCATCGCGCCGAGGAAGTGAAGTCCCTCATGCTTCCACCCACTTGCTCTCCTTCTACTAATCAAGGTTAATTTCTTTGAGAAAATTATAAATGCAAAATAATAATATTACAAGATATTTGCTACTTTTTCATTTTCCCAAAGAAACAATTTCTTTTACAATCTTATTCCGGTTATGATCCTACATAACATTATGAATTAAAGTTTAATAATTTAGATAACTTCAAGTTCAATTCGATTTTGACAAATTAATTAATGTTAACGATGCATTTTTCAGGTCTTCAAACAGCTCACAGTCATGTAGCCTGCTCACCACTTGGCCAAGAGAATCCACATCCCAGTTCTCGCGAAATTCTTCGGCAAGACCAATACAGAGTTCGCGCTCTCAATTCCATAACGTCCAGTGCTGATGATGATTCTGGGCTCGGAGCTCAACTTCTGCTGAAGCAGTCAGGCGATGACAATTACCTTGTCACGGTTGGTTTTGGTACACCTAAACTTGAGTTGACATTAATGTTTGACACCGGCAGTTCTATCACTTGGATCCAATGCAAGCCATGTACCGATCGTTGCTATCAACAAGCATTCGATCCCATGTATGATCCTTTAGAATCTATAACTTTCTCCAATGCTTCATGTAGTAACAATACTGGCAAATGCGAGTACGGCCAGGACTACAACGACAAGTCTTACAGCCGGGGATATTATGTAAAAGATACCTTAACCATATCTAACGTTCAAGTTCCTGAATTTGTCTTTGGTTGTGGCCAAGATAATAGCGACAATTTTGGTGGCGCTTCGGGGCTGCTTGCCTTAGGTTTAGATGGTTCTCTAATGTCTCAAGGGAAAATGTTCTGTTACTGTCTCCCTTCCAAGTTCTCCACCGGACAAGTTGTGTTCGGAACCAAGGCGTTTGATTATTGCAATCCTGAGCTTAATACACCCCTTCTGAGTGATCAACATTATTACTCCGTTGGCCTTGCTGGTATAACAATTGGCCAACAGAGATTGGAAACGCCTTCAAATTCTGGTTCATCGATGAAGGTCTCCATAGACTCTGGAACTTCCATCACACGTCTGCCTCCATCAGTATATGAACAGCTTATCCTTGCTTTTCAGAAATTGATGTCACATTACCCTCCTGCTAAGGGTGAAGGCCTGTTCAACACATGCTATAATCTTCAGGGCTACGATCAAAATGTTGTACCATCCATGACACTACATTTTGATGGTTTGGACTTAATTTTGGACCCTTCTGCAGTCATTATTGAACTCTCTGAGTCTCAAGCCACCTGCTTGGCCTTCGCCAGAAACGATAGTGACGATGAGTTAAAAATTATCGGTACTCATCAACTTCAGGATATAAAAATATACTTTGACATATCAAGATCATCCGTAGGATTTTCTAAGGGTAGTTGTGTTTAATATCACCCATTCGAATTCATATTTTCTAAGGGTAGTTGTGTTTAATATCACCCATTCGAATTCATATATGAATTCAACCTCCTTCTAAGTATCAACCAATCGAGGTTTCTCATTAATTACTATTGCAAGCTTTTTATGTACCCAAAATAATTGATGACTAATTTTGTTGGCCTAATTGCACATTGTCCTCAATCCTTATTGATTCTGTGTCTTGTGTTTTTATTTTAATTTATTTTGCGGTCGGCGAAGTATGTTGCCGAATAGTGAAGAAATATGATAGTTTTAAATACACCACAATATAGCTGTATATCTAGCTTATACATATGTGGCATAGAACAAGTCAGTCTAGATCATTTTTGCAATATAAGTGTGTGACAAGAGCCAATTTGAAGGAGACTATCTTCTTCTTCATTATTGGCTAGTCACAAACCCCATCAGCAAACCCCGCCTTCTCTCCAGCAACATCATACTCCACCTCCAGTGTTATCTGCTGCACCTTCCCGAATATTGCTACGTCACTTGCATTACTATTGCCTGCGAATGCTAGA